>OMLM01009395.1:19664-41494 GCA_900302695.1 Helostoma temminkii
CTTGCACAATTGTTTTGTTTTGTTCAACTACAATGGAGGGTTTCTGAGCATGAATGCTCTGTTTAAGGTCATGCTACAGCATCTCAATTGGATTTAAGTCCAACTGATCTTTTTATGAAGTGCTGTGTTACCTAGGACCAGGCACATATGGACAGCTTTGTTCTTTTCTTTTTCTTTTTTCCTCAATAAAATAAATCATAATTTAAAAAATACATTTAGTATAGTAAAAATACACAAGTATCGGATGCAAGCGTTCAACACTTAAACATTTTACCTTAAAATATTTTTCAGTGGAGCTATTCATGTGAAATTAAGATTAGACAGTAGAACTAATTAAGTAACGCAACATAGCTAAAGGAGTTATTTCAATCAATAAAAAAGAACAAACTGGAATTCAAAGTATTGATTTCAAATTTAAAGTGGAAAGCAAACTTGATGAGCTTCAGTGTGTCTTTCAGGGTCGTGGTGAATAGGGACTGTTGCCTTTTGTTTCTTTGTGCCTGGTGGTGCTCGGTGGGAAAATTTAGGAGCTGAGAAATTGGTCAGCAGCCCCTGACATACCTATGTTTCACAACAGTATTATGCAAAGGTCCTTGGGGGAGAGTCTACCCTTCAAGAGATGATTCTTGTTTGAAAGCCCTTAACAAATAATGCAATCGCACTAATTATCTGTAAGCACATTTAGACAATAATACATATGGAAGGGATGTTCAGTGTTCCACAAAATCTAGAACTCACACAACTGCACTTCCTGGCCTACAACATGACGCTACAGTATCTATTAGATCTATAGAGGTTGGCTACCAGATATTAGAGAGGTAATGGCAGCCACAGCCCCTCCTCAATAACTTAACCTCACGTTTGATCACAGACAAATTGACATTAACCTCAGTTCATTCTGGTATTACCATGCAACATGAGTCACCTCGCTCAACAGTTTGCTGTCTGCTGGACTCCCTTTGGAAATTCTCATAACAAAACAGAAAGCAGTACTCCCTGTAAAAAAAGGGCAGAGAGAGAGAAAAGAGTTATACATGCTCTTTTTTTAGGCTAATCAGTCTCAAGGTGAAAGCTGAAGCTTAATCACTTGTTGGTGTAAAATTGCTCCCAGTCATAATAAGAAATAAACATGCTGAAAAGTAAAGGCTGGAAGAAAGGTTGAGTAACCACAAGCCTACAGGCATCACGGATCCTTGTTTGTGTGGACTGAAGCTCTGTTTTATGTCCTGCAGGTACAACCTCAGAAGAGGGGGTGATCTTCGTGTATGCCATGTTCAATAAACCAGTCTCAGCTGTGGAGTCTACTGTGTACATTACAGCCATCTTTAAACAACACACTCTGCAGGTCCTGCACAAGTACCTGCCCCTGTATAGGGATGCTGACCGCAGGAATATGCTCGCTCAGGTGAGGAGTACAGTTTGTGTGAATTGCGGGTCCTTTTTATTTTTTGTAATGTTGTAGCCAAGTCTAGAAATGCAGAGTCCAAACTATAGGTGCAGTCTAACAAACATTTCAGTAACAGAGGGAAGATGTTTTCCATTGAAAACTTACTATTGAAACTATATAATGAAGCAGATTAAAATGCTTCTTATGGTGGTGATTGTCCATAACGCATGCATTACCCTTGGTTAACTGCCTCCACATATTTGTGTCCCTTATGTAGTATAAATATCTGTCATCTGTTGAGTTGGTTGGATGGTCCACTGCTTTGGTTCTGAGTGAATGGTCCCTACAACACACATCATGGTGGGATCTACTACTTCACTTACTACTATATTTTTTCACATTCAGCAGCCTCACTCACTCAGAACTGCTGATGACAGAACCTAAAGTATTTCTAGTCATGGTACTAAGCTTTCATGGTTTTCTCTCTCACATAGTTTTTTACTTGCTTTGTACCTCACTTGTAAGTTTTGGATAACATGATGCCAATGCCTTTTTCATACACTGCTGTTATCTTCCAACTTTTTCATTCTAAAGTTGTTCTTTCAGACTTTGAATGAGGATTTCTTGGGGTAATTACACACCAAGACAACAATGACCATTGACCATCCGTGAGCATTTGTTGGCCTAGTTTTTGGAGTGTCCTGCACTGTTGGCTCTAGTTGGACCTGTGATTTAGCGTGGGGAATCAGCACCCGACCACTCTGAGTGGCTGTTCAACTTAGCAATTCAGTGCTCAAGAAGAAAAATGGAACACATTGCTATTTTAAACTTCTTTCCAAACATAGTACTTAGAATAGTTACAGTTGGAGAATGGTGTGAAAATAATAAACCAACGCTGCCAAGTGCTTCTTTGTTTATGGTTTTCAGCAGTCTTAGGTCTTCTGCTTTCTTTTTTGAATGAATGTAAGCTACTGCCACCTTCTGGTACAAAGATATTTCTTGGTTCCGCTTTTTGGCCAAGATAAGGCATCAAAAGATTCAAAGAGGATGTCAACCACCATCCCTGGCATGTGTGCACTGTCATATGAGCATGTTTCCACGCTGATATGAGCATTTACCTCATACCTCAGCCATTGGCATAGCTGTGGACTCACTGGAAATACAGAGGTAGACTCGTGTATATTGACACTTCGGAATAAGAAAGCCTCCAGCAGTTTTCTTTCAGGCTTTTAATGCGAACTGCATGGTGGCAGCATCAGGGAGCTACAGGAGATTAGGAGACGAAACTCTTGGACATATTTAGTATTCAGTCACAGTTCGCAGTACAACTCTGGCACCTCTTTGTAAAAGGGCAATTCTCCAGAGGACCAGGTGGGTCAGAGCATAGTGACAAATGTCACAGCACATGGCAGTAGAATCTTTGTCTGGCTGATATATAAGAGACATTTTATACAGTTTTGAAAACTATAGAAACTGTATTGACTGTATATAGTAGCTACCCATCTCTAGACAGGGTTCTTATGAACGTTAATTAGCAAAATTCACTAAGCAACATGTTTTTCCACTGGTGTCATAGCCAAGGCCACCTATTCTGACACAAGTCTTTACCAAGACCAGTGTATCGAGATCGAGACAAGAGATGAGTCTGAGATGAGACCAAGACCTTCAAAAAGTGGTCTTAAGACCAGTCTCAAGACATTTTTACAACACTAATTTCCAGTGACATGACAAGTTTAAAGACAATATCTGAAGTAAAGTTCAAAACGAGTTGCTTTTGATGAAACTGAGACAAATTGCATATAATTAATATTCCACATCAATTTTACGTGGCTTTGTCCCCTCAGTATTAGCTATCCAGTGGCTATCAGAAAACTGTCTACAAGTTTCCATCTGGCTCACATTTAGCCAGTTATTTGTGAGATACTGCAAATGTCTCTCCAACATTATTGCACAGTCTGTGTTTGAAAACAATGGAGTAGGTAGAGTGAAAAACATTTTTAGAAAAGGGCTGCATTTTACACTGTAACCTGCAAAAGAAGTCATTTTTGTATTCCTCACAAAAAAGTGAACACTCACAGTTTGCCACATGCACCCAAACACACACATGCATCAATAACTATCCATTCAGAGGCTGTGCAAGGTGGGCGGCCATGCATGGATCAATGTCCCACCCAGCTGGAGCTCAGCGTGTAATGAGGACCCAGCTGTCTCCTGCGCTCTGTCCAGCCTCTTCACATCTAACAAGCCTGATGGGGAATTGAAAACAACTGTTCCCTTTGGCTGCCTTGATTCATAAGTTGTTAAATGTCACATTTCAAATTGATTTAGGAAAAGCTTATACATCTACACACTATATATTTGGATGCTGCTATTGAGTTTGTCAGAGAATATCATCATTCAGCACAGGCTTCAGTGGCGCTCCTTGTTTCCACAAACACATCCTACCATGTGCCTGGAGAGGGAGCTACAATTCTATCTCCAAGACAGACCACAGTCTTTTTTTGAACCATCATTTGTATGGGTGAAGCATGTGGACCACCTGGAGTCAGGGAGTTCATCTAGTGGAGATGCAGCCTGTCTGCTCCTACTAAGAAGTGACTCGTCTCTTGTGAATATCTACAGTAGCAGAAGATATCAGCCGAGGAATCGCAGATAAAAGACAGCACATAGAGGGCTGGCAGTGGAAAAAACACAGATGAGTGACATGACACAACATTTGTATGAGGAGAGAGTGAATATTAGAAACATGTATATATTGTCCATAGACTCAATCTTAATTTTTTAACAACAATAACTTAACACTAGATATAGCACTTCAAGACTGTTGCATTAGACTGGGTTAGTTTCACCGAGGTGTACCCAGGTAATGAGGCAATCAACTGGAGCACTTAACAATATATTTATGAAGCTGCACTAATCTATACTAACATTGTATGAACATGTCATGTTACTAAATTCTATCGGTAATGTCTTGTATCACATTAACAAACCTGGATCAACAGTGCTTTAGTATGATTTAGATAACTGCAATCCTGCAAAGTTTAAGTTCTGGTTGAGTCTCACTGTTGTGTTCAGCACTACAGGTGTATCAAAACCATAAATCACCATAATCACTGACCAAATTGGTAGCTGTAGAGCACACCTACTGAATGCAATTGTGTCAGTAAATTGTACATAGAACTATAAAAAACTGTACAAATATAAAGTCAAGCTTTCCAGGGTACAATCTTGTTAAAAGACAACAAAAATGAATATAAATCAAGATAACCTTGGCAAAAAGCTTTGTACTAACATGAACGTAAAGCTTGAATCAGCAGCAGAACATATTTAATGATCATGTGTTGTCATATGAATGGTGATGTGTGCAGTTACTGATGTACTTAATTTAACTTAATCACTTTTTGAGTTGAAGGATGCTAGACCTAATACTAGTTGTCACTGGACAAGAGGCAGGGAACACTCTGGACAGGTCACCAGTCTATCTCAGTGTCAGACAGACAGTGTGGAGACAGACAACAATTCACACTCTGAGTGATTAGCACTGTCCCTTTACAATGTTACCATGAGAAGTAGCTTGGACTAATGCACTATACACTACCTTTACAGCACAACAAGCAGACACTGTTACTAGCCACTAGCTACTAGAAGCTAAAGAGCCAGATATTTTAGACATAAACTATTAGTGAAAATTTTATTAACATTCATTACACTGCCAGAACCATGATTCCAAACAAATTCTAATGTTGGTCCTTGTCTGCCTTGGATTAATGAAATGCAACTGAATGCCAACATGTTAGCAGTGAATCAGTAACAGTAACAGTGACATTTCAGGTGATAATATGTAAAGTGTGATTATGATCTTTAGTTTGTTTTGAAGGTCTGCTGCCATGTGGCCCAAAAGGATTAATGTAGCTTTGTGACATAGGATAGGTAAACATAGATATGGCGCACAGAGGTAGGGTTATCCTAAAAACCCTTTTTTATATTTTTATATATGAATGTCATTTGAAAGCATCACTGAAGAATATTGTTTGGGATATACTGGTCAACTGTATGGGATGTACCATGCCTTTTGCCCAATGGGAGCTAGGGTGGGTTTCAGCAACCCTGCAAACCTATTCATCCATCCATTTTTTGAGGTAATGTGGCAACTTGGGTGTCAGTGTTTTGCTCAAGCTGGTGATAGAGTTGCCAAACCCGCAGTGAATGATGACCTACTCTACCTTCACCCAATACTAAATCTCAGTAGGATCTCTCCATCTTTCTTGCAACAAGAGCTCTTTCTTTCATAATTTGAACTGTTCATTCCATATATCTGAAATAAATAATTAGTCTTATCAGGCTTTGTGGTGCACAGAACAAAATATATTAAACATTTTATAGCCAATCCTTTTGCAATGGTTCTTATGCTTTTTGAACCAGTGTGATTAACATGGTAGTTGAAGTACCACAGTTTGGCCACCATGACAAAATTGGTACACGGCACAGCTAGTGTTTGGTTCATGTCACCAGTGTAATATATTTAAATATTTAGCATATACAATCTCGGCCTTGGTTGTGCTGGAATGCAGTTGCATTATGAGGAAGTGAACTATACACAAGGATTACAGTCCCATAGTGATGCTAGTGAATTAGCTGCACAGCACTAATATGTTAGCCAAACAGGCAAAAAGTAGAAGTTTCTCCATAAATCATAAACTGACAGTTATGCTCTTATTTTAACAGATTATTTCTCGCACACTTTTAATTTTACCACAGCAAAGATGAAGCATGAGAAAGTGTGGGGAAAAATATAGTAAAGGGGCAACCTCAAGAGGAGAAAACTGGTTTGACGCAGGGATGTGGAAATGATGAAGTGAACGGAGGAGGGTATGTGGATGAGGGAGAGAGCAGAGGAAAAGTTTATCTTTTTGGAACTATATTTGAATACATAGTAGACATTACATAACTTTATGCCTACCACATGCATGTGTGTCTGAGAGGGCAATGACTAGTGTTTGGGAACAGTATGTTCCTTTTAGAGATTAATACATTTATGCCTATTTGAAACTGGAAAGTGTGTGTGTGCATGTGTGTGTGTGTGTGTGTGTGTGTGTGTGTGTGTGTGTGTGTGTGTGTGTGTGTGTGTGAAGAAAAGAAGAAGTGGATGCGTTTGAGTAAGTCTGTGAGCTCCCTGCAGTCAGCTTGTTTGTTTTCAGGTGTCAGATGTGCGACTGTGTGGGTGCAGGTTGTGTGCTGCTGAAAAAGACACACCAGTTTCCAGGTAACAGGCAAAATAAGACGGTCTACCTTCATTTTCTTTTGCTTCCTTTTAGCTGAGAGGGAACAATAGTTTTTCGCTGCTCTGCCCCAAGGCCACTTCTGTGTAGATGTTGCACTAATTAGTTTTATTATTTTCTTTTCTATAAAAACACTACAGCAACCACAAGAAACACAGTAAAGCACAAATTCAACAATGCTGAGTCATTTTTCTGTTTGCACAGCAGCCTAGTTAAAGTTCATTTCGGAGGTCTCATTGGAGTAGGAGTTGGTAACCAGCACATACAACACTGTACCAGCCACAGAGCAAAAAAGAATCACAGAGCAGGACCTGACCTGAGGCCAAGGGTGATCTTTTCTCCACCAGGCAAATTGGTTCAGTACATTTTGTCTGTAAGTAACTATAAGCCAGGGAAAGGCAGGTGACAATGTCTTCTGAATTATAGAATTAAGAATGGAAAGGCATTTCCAAAACAACAAAGGAATGAAAGAAATTACATTTACGTAAAACCCAAAGAGAGTTACGCAAAAGCACTGAAATACTTACATGAGTCAGTGTGATCATGACTGGAAGCGTTTGTGTGTTTTTCCTCCAAGAAGGGAAAAGTGAAAAGAATGCATGGTGTTAGAGGAAGAGATGTTTCTGTAAGGAAAAGAGCCTCTTATATAAAGCATGATTACTGTTTCTGTGATGAGTCACATCTGGCTATGAAGCACACAGGTAACAAAACAACACAGCAATAGAAATCCCAAATTTGCTTCCTGTTGGAGTGCTACCAGGTAACATTCAATTCAATGCAGTTTTATTTATGTAGCGCCAAATCATAACAGAGTCAGCTCAAGGCACTTCACACATTAAGGTCAAGCCACCTTACATAATTATATAGAGAGAAACCTAACAAATTCCACCTGCACTGGGCAACAGTGGAGAGAAAAAACTCCCCTTAACCGAAGAAACCTTCAGCAGAGCCAGACTCAGGGTGCAAGGCCATCTGAGTGGAGTGGGACATCAGCATGCTAACATACCCACAATATTATATCTACATGATGATGTAGGTATAGTGGGCTCATATTCACCATACCTTTAGCATTCTGACATTTACCAATTAGCACTAAACACAGTGAACAACTGTTGATGCAGTGATGGAAGTTGATGAAAAGTGGCTATTATTCATCTTGAGGGAATCATGAACATGGCTTTCAAGACATTTCAGTCAAAGACACAAATGTAAACCTTACAGAGATACAACAAGAACTAAAATTACCACCTTGTGGCCGCCTCTGCCAATCAGTCAAGTTGCAGTTTGCATACATCTTTCCAGATTCATGTTCTAATCGGTTCATCCATGGTTCCAAGTAGACATTTGTGTCAGATGTAATGAAAATCCCTCTAGACATTTATGAAATATTGCATTAATAAGAAGGGATATGTGAGATCACAGTGACCTACCAAAAGCTAATCAGTTCATCTATGAATGGAGGTTTGTACCATATTTGAAGAAATGCCCCATGGGCGTCTTGAGATATGATTGTTGCAAAAATGGCATGCATAAGCAGGCACAGTGACTCTGACCTTTGGCCTTTGACCTTCTGTGACTCTTGTGCCAAATTTGATGATACCCCCTCAAGAAAGTCCTGAAACATTGTGTTCACAAAAATGGGATGGACACGAGGTGACACATTGACCTTGACTTATGACCGCCATATTCTAATCAGTTCATCACTGAGTTCCAGTGAACAATATGCTGTGTCCTTAGAAATTTCCTCAATTTACAACAATGGGATAAATATCCTGACAATGAGCAGGGTGGTTGCTCGCACAGAGGCAAAAACAAACCTTATTACTGGGTCACTAAGTGGAATTCATCCTCTGCAGACTACAAATATCTGTACAGAATTTCTTGGCAACTCATCCAAAACCCTTAAAGATATTTTACAGAAAGGTCAGGGATGACCAAACCTACTGGGACTATAAATGTATATAAATGATTTGTGTAGTTTTATTTGATAATTGTTATATTTCATTCCAGAAATGGGAGGATTGTTTGACTGACTTATCAGTACTGCATCTATAAAACAATATTCTTATCATTTAAAAAATTGTGATCTCATCTGACCTTCTCTTCCTTTTCACTTTTCAGATCGTCACAGATTACGTCTTCCTGTGTCCATCCAGGAAGTCTGCACGCACCAGTACAGCGATGGGCAGTGAAGTGTGGATGTATGTGTTCGACCATGTGGTGTCAGACCACCGTGTCTGGTCAGGTTTGACATTCTGCTACCACCACGTCTGCCATGGCGCCGAGCTGCCTTTCCTGTTTGGCTCGGCCTCTGTGGCCAATTTCACCTTGTCACTGCCAGAGAAGCTGCTGTCAAATCGAATGCTGTGCTACTGGGGTGCCTTCGCTCACACTGGTGACCCTTCGTCGCGAGCCCAACAGACAAAGTTCTGTCGGGAGCAGCGTCTGCCTGTTTGGCCACGCTACACCGACACCAGCAGCTGGCTGGTCATGAACCTAACGTTGGGTTCACATGCTCAAGTGGGAACCAGAAACCATATATGTGACTTCTGGGATCAACTTGGCATCTACTAATGAGGGGCCTGTTCATTTACAAAAGCTGCAGCTTGAAGTTGTTTTGTTTACCATAAAGTTAAATATTCATCAATTAAATTACCTTTCAGGTAATGCTGTCACAAAGAAAATGTTTCAATAAAAAGTCAACTTTTAGAACCAAAAAGTTTTTTCTCTTTCTCTGGCACATATTTTAAAAAAAATTTATCATCATCTGTTGGGCAACTTTTAATAACAGAAGAGAAAACAATGTAACATTTTCTTTTTTAAGACTGAACATGAGTAATTTTCCAATGATGCACAAGTGTGTATGATGTCAGTAGAAAATATATAATGATGTAGAAATACATAAACTGGTCACAAATTGAAAATGTTCCTTTACATCATGAACACAACTGAGAAGCTGTCAAATCAGTGTAATCTTTCACATAAACAGTTGCAGTTAGCTACCTACTAGCTGTTTGGGGCATAACAGTAAGTACAAAAAGAACAAGGCATCTAAAGATTCATTGAATGAGACAATACATTTTTAGGCCAAGGATACACAGACTGAGCCTGTCTGAAGAAGGTGAAACTTTCTGCATTATGAAAACATTCCTTTGAAAAAACGTTTGCTTTTGGTTTTGTTATTAATTTTACTTGGGTCTAAATCCCAGAGCTCATGTCCTACATGAAATGTACTGAAGGTGTGAGCTGGTTGTGATTACTGTGCCATAGAGTGCACAGAATAACAATTTCTCATTTTATCTGTACTTTTAAAGAATGTGATTTAGGCTTTAGGAAACTTTAAGGTGAGTAGTACTTACTTTTGCTTAGTATTTTTGTAACCAGTTTATGGCATAGATACAGTATGAAAATACTTAAATAAATCAAATACTTAAAGCTCTATTAATTAACACTTTCTTTCTCCAGTGGAGTAAAATTTGAAATGAAAATGAAATGCTCTTAATTTCCTTAAATTCTCCACTGAGTCACAAAATTCATATACAAAGGAATGAAAAGTCAAGATCAAGGTTGTGACCACTAATCGTTTAGAAAAGTAATACGCTGCATAGAATTGCTTGGTTCAGTATGATGCTATATAACTCTTCCTTCCAGGCTGCTTACAACACATACATTTAACACCTTCTGCATTTACTAGTTTCCTGTAAAAGTCTAGGATTAAATCATACAAAACACAGTCTTCAAAGGTCTATTTTTACTGTTACCTTCCAGCAATACAAAGAAAGAAAGGAAAAGCTAAATAAATGATATAACATTGAAATATTATTACTCTAACATGTATTAATCCCCATAAAAAGTCTTCGGAGTGCAAATGTTCTTGGTCTTTTATTATCCAATTTTAATATGTTACCATCTTTGCAGCTGTGGTAATTAATGCAGTACATTCTGCTTTTGAATTATCTCCATGGCACTGAATAAGAGACTGTGGTAATGGTTCTATTGTGTAAGGAGGAGGAATATGAATATTTGTTGTTTGTTACAGCTGGCCCTTCTGGAGCACTCAAGCTAAAGAAGTGTTTTCCTGTGTAGCCCAAGGATAAAGGATAAAATAAAGAAGCAAGACCTTTCAATGGAGAAGCAAAGCATCTACAACTGAGCTGCTCTTGAGTCACGTTTCATCTTGAAGTGTTTCTAATCATGAAGAGGAGACATTGATGTCTGCTTTCTTTTAGCCCCTGAGAACGCCATGTTCTAGTTTTGAGACAACAACATCTGACATGGAATTCCTGTTGATGATAATTGGGTTTGATGTTGGGTTGCTCAGTCCAAATGCGTTTTCTTTTTTTATTTATCACAAATAAATCACCACTTCGATGCTGGTTACTACTGCGTAGTAGTAGTCTGATGTTTTTAGTTATATTCGCAAGACACTCACATAGTCAGCTACAGGTGCAAAGTGACACAAAGATAACTGATTTTGTTCTAATTATCTGTTCACATATCCAGTTGCAGTCAGTCAGCTGCATTCTCGATAAATGAATAACTAGATGTGATCAAATTGAAATAGTTAAGGAAAAAAAATTGCCTTTATTTTTACTTTCGTTTTCCATCTCATCTTTGTTTTACCCGCTACCACCTCTTACTTAGCCAGTTTTTATGTTTTGTCCTTATGTGCATATTCAATAATTAATATTTTTTATTATTAATGTACGGAAATATTCTTCACAAAGTCCATAATAGCATCACTGACTATGACAAATAAAACTCAGCTTTTCTGACTAAATCTTGACTAAAACTAAGACAAGACCAAAATAAACTACAGTTTTCAGGAAATGACTAAGATTAAAACTAAATTTTAAATTCCAGTCAGAATTAATATTACAATTACTATTTGGAATTTTCTAATGTCTGAGAAAAGTTGGTAAGATGCCACAAATCTGTGATCAAGAGGTAAGAGTTAGGGGGAGTCATTAGAATGTAACAATCACAAAAGTAGTGGAAAAGTGAACGTAGGGGGAAACATTAAGGTGTAACAAGCACTTTATCTTTGGTCATTACAATGTAACAACCACAAAACTGGACGAAAAGTGAGAACAGGGGTAATTGTTAGGGTGTGTCAACCACATTCTCCATTGAAGCTTATTGTCTAGCACAAAAGAAGTCTAGGTGCCGTTTAGCGAAGTGTTTCTCACCACTGGCTCAAAGGCTACTGTGAATAGTCCTTCCTCTTTTGATACCAAATTAAAATATGCCAAACACACATGTATGCACACACACCCTGTTTATATATGCACATTGATTGGTAAAATGCTGACACATGGGGTGTGCTGGGGCCACCTCATTATCTCAGCAGACATTTACTTTACTGTCATGGAGAATGAAAGCAAAGCCCACGCTGCAACTGAGCTGTTTGAGATGGCTGCACAGCTAATCAATTGCATTTCATCCCAGCTCTATGCCCACAGCCGAATTTTTACAGGATGCCCCTTTCTTCCTCCCTCTCCCAAATCCTGCTGCTCATTATAGTGACAACTGATAAGAGAGAAGCTGAATGAAAGAGAGAGGCACTATCTTTGCTGCTGCGTGGATAATTTAGGAAAGGTTATGGAGCTGATGCCTGGCCGTCACAGTTGGGCTTTAAATCACAGCTGCTGGCTTTGCACAGATGCATTCCAATAACATCTGATCACAGACTCTGTGGCTGCAATTAAAAATTAGACGACAGCTCTCTGTGTCTGCTGTGGCAGTGATAATACTGCAGGTGGTCAATGCATCAGCATCTTTCTGATGGACAGTGTGTTTGACATCGTGAGACATTGTCTATACAGTGCCAAGAGAAGATCAATATGTAGCTACAGCCAGTTGGTGAGTTAGCTTAGCATGAAACAGCTAACTCAAGACTTTTATTGTGGCCATGAATGTGTTTTACATTTTTTAACAAAAGTATATTTCTGTTGTTTTATTTAAAAGTTTAGCTGTGGGACAATATAAGCAGTATCAGGCGTATGCAGAGGGAATTCCCTCCCATTCCACAAAATGATCAAAGGTGTCCATCAAAATGATGAATGAAGTCACTACTCTAAGTTACAAGAAGGTGTAAATTAATATTAATATATTTGTGTATTCAAAAATATAATAACTATAGTGAGTAAGATCTTAAAATTATGCTTAAAGCTGTACAGTAGCAGTCTGCTTGTTGACTTTTGGTTCCTTATGCAAGAAGTCTCACTGTTTCTAAGTGGCTGATGGCTCGAGCTTCATATGCTTGGCAGATAAAAAAATAGGAGTATTACCCAAAATGTTTCCCTATTCATTTAAGGCATTAACATAGATTTAAAGAGACACTGTAATTCTGTAATTGTGATGATTTTATAATGTCTTTAAAAAAATTGTCTGAACATGTAAAAGGAGAAAAAAGGCGGAGTGACTTATAATTTATTATCTGATTTTGTTCTTTGAAAAGAAACATGAATAACATATCAGAAGCGTGAGAGTTTTAAGGCTTTTATAATGACTTTGTAATGGCCTTTGCCTTTGTTTCCTTGGTTTTACACAGGCACATTTGTTTCTACACAGGGAAGGCTTGAGGGCAGATACGAGAGATGAAATATATCATAAATCCTCTTGCTTATTTCCACTTAAAAACTAAAAAACAGAGGAAAGGGGCCTTTAGAATAAGCATCACATCATGTCTTCAGTTACAGTTTTGCTTTGAATGAGCCCAGACTGTGTTTCTCTCTACTATTACATTTTGGTGCAGTAGGCAAATTTCATTGAGGATCAACTCCCTCGTAAAGACATGCCATTTATTGTACTCTGAACAAAGCTGCCTGATCTCTGTGCAGTATAATTTCTCATACTGTGGTACTGCAGGCTCAGCAAACACTTCACAGACAGCAACGAGCCAAGTCAGCTTGAACAAATGCTAACTTTTCACTGAATGAATTGATGCTGTGGAAGAAGAAATGGACCTTAAGTATTTTGGGAATTAGGCTCATCTGCTTTCTTAGAGTCAGAAATGGGATTAATGTTAGAGTAGCTTAGTTTTAAAGACAACTACTGCAAACCGTGTGTAAATCTCTTAAGCCAGGGATGTGTTTGCTATAACCTATGCATTTGATAATGCAACATGGCGCCAACATCAGCTCAACTCAGCAAACGCTTTGAATCATCACAACAGAGGTGAGTGCCGAAAAAACCTTTCCACAAGTGTCTGCATTAACATACCTGCCATTAATCTTTGTCACCAAGGCTTATGTTTATTCTGTGGAAAATCAGATGTTCACAAAGAAGAAATTGTATTGTAGTTATGGATGATTATGCTCTGATCTGCCCCCTCATGTCTAATTTAAACCCTCCAACCATGCACAGTCTACACAACATGAACAATGACATCAATGGTGCTGCTGATCTACACTCAAAAATATAAAAATAATTACCTTGAAATTAGATAATTAATTAAAAAATACATTTAAAAATATTTAAAATTAAAGTCAAGGTTTTACTTTTTGAGTGCACCTTGTTACACAGCAAGTATGTCCCCAGCCTTTCTAGGATCTGTCATGCATGCTACTCAGAGAATCATGGTTACATACATAACCTAACCTGTCGACCACAAGTAAAGTGCTCTTATTTCCTCACTGCTTGTCATTGAAGATCACCCTATGGCTTGTGGTGTTGCAAAATATTTTTTTATTATAATAAGCATTCCAGTGGATATTTAAGATTTGGATAAAACAGCATAAATTTGGTATTTTAATGACTGGATTGCAACAAATTTAAACAAATATGATCATTTTTAAATGACTGCCTTCAGTCTACCTTTTGGTTGCTTAACATTCTGCTGGATGACAGAGAATTAGTAAAAGCCTATGGAAATAAGCATGAGTACATCAAGAGACTGAAGGGGCTTCTTAACGAACGTCACAAGCAGAATAAATGAACCAAATAACAGCTCAGGGACAAGTTTGGATTATCCAGCTGTATTAGAAATTGATTCTGCTCCGTGACTTTCATCTAGAGAACATCATTTTTTATCAGGTTGGCTACTTATGGCACAATTATTCTGCTTTAAGCTGCAGTTTCCCATTACATCCTTACTCCACAGAGAAATCCAGATCCTCTATATATCCTTATTATCAAAGCTGTGCCCCTCAGTATGGTCTGAAAAACACTGCACACACACAGTGGGTCCTTTAGGCATATGGGCCCATTCAAGTGGCAATTAAAAGAGAAAAAGTCACTTAAATCAGCTTTTTTATTACTCTGTGATACAGAAACCATGTGCATATAAATTGCTGCTTTCAGAAGATCTGAGTTTCTGCTGACTTGTACGCCTCTGTCTCATTCTCTGGAGATTTACCATGTAATGGGAAAACAGCAGCCAGGGCTTTTCTTCCCCTCCCCAATCTGAACTGAATTGGACCCAAGAGCTATCAGCGTAAATTCAGAAGGTAGACTACAGAGGAGTTTGTTCATAAATCACAAAAAGTGCTGTAATGCTGAGCAGAGGCTTGCAGGGAAGAAAGTGTAGGTGGGTGGGAAGAGATAGCAGAGCATTCAGTCACTGTTTGTTACAGTTTATTGTAACAATAATACTTGAGAGGCATTTCTACTGTACTGAGCCAAACACCTACAGCATCAACACAGTTTTATTGCGTATTATAGCTTTAAAGCAGTTTCAACCCTGTGTGAGCTGATTGGATATTTATAAACTAGTAATAGATGCATTAGTCTTGTGTCACCTATCTTTTTAGCTCTGTTATGGTCTCTACCAACACATCACATACATGTCTTAAAACAATGAGCCAAATGGTGCTGTGGAGAACTTATATGTTATAATTCTATGTGGGTTTGTCACCACTAGTGACATCTTTAAGATTTTGCTGGGAGACTGAACACTGTATTCTCACCTAATGGAAATGCTTAGTTAGTTTTAGGTGAGGGGCTGCAGAGCTGTGCAGGGGACAGGACACAGTGCAAAACGCATGCTGTGAAAATCACAGTGTTTTGTTTACAGCATATTGAGGCAGCCCCAGTCACTTGACAGAAACATCACCAACATGCCCCCTAGCTCACTTTGACTTGTCCAGACAATGTCTTGCTGTATTCACACAATAGAACATTGCACAGATTTTGTAAAAGGGAGATGGCAACCAACCAACTCAGACAACTGCGTTCTCACATGCAGCTCTTCTGGGTAATGTCTAGTGAAGCTCAGGGTTGCAATGCATGCTTTGAAGGATATTCTGA
Source organism: Helostoma temminkii (assembly GCA_900302695.1). NCBI lineage: Eukaryota > Metazoa > Chordata > Actinopteri > Anabantiformes > Helostomatidae > Helostoma > Helostoma temminkii. The sequence goes on from OMLM01009395.1 coordinate 35,580, forward strand.
GTATTGTCTACCTATTTCTGTTGTTGAATCTCACATCCCGTGTAGACCTGTATCATCATCATCTTAGTATGCACCTGGAGTCAGTTGGCTGTGGTTCCCTTGTGTCCTCTGTGTGCTCTTGATGATGGCTCAAAAACTGCAGTTATGCTTCTTTTTTTTGTTTTGCACTAATTTTACTCTTGAAAAACAAAATGTTTTTCAACATTTTGTTTTTTTTGCCCAGCATCACACCAGAGGCCCACTTGAGTAGACACACTGACCTCAGGTTTGCATAAATGCCATTCCTCAGTGATGCCATTCACTGAAAAGTGTCACCAGAGATTTTCTGCTTTGTCTCTACTTTTGCCTTGTCACACCTGAGCTACTTCTATTCACTGAACCATGAGGTGAGACTGAAAAAGTCCTGAAAAAACTAGTAAGTGGACATTTGAGCTTTGAGTTTTTCTTTCTATCCACTGGCCACATGAATGCACTTAGGGTACTTCCTTAAGCAATCAAGGCAACTAAGAAATCAGATTTTGTCAGTTTATACTCCTAAACCTGATAAATAGTTACCTTTAGTTATGTTAGTGTGTTGCTGCTGAAGAGTCCAATGGAAATTACTTAATACAGTACACAAGTTACCCTTAGAAACCATGATAAAATGTCCAGGTTCCAGACCTTTAGCCTATTAGCACTGTTTCAACAATCATTAGCAGCTTATTTAACCACAGCACAGGGCTTAAACAGCACAGCCAAGCACAGCCACTAGGTGACTGACAAAGGGATCATCATAGCAGACAGTCACTGCTGAGTTTATTTATCAGATCTGTCCTTGAGCCCAAAGCTGGTCCACTGACGAATGAGACCATTCAAGGTGCTCTGGACTCTCCTTAAGTTAACTGCACTGCTCATCAGGCACAGTCCCACCAGGCAGTTGTTTTATAGGCCCTGACATAAAGTTAGTATATGAGGTCATTTCCTTTTTATGTGTAATAATCGTGCCAGTAAGCACTAAGAGCGACACAGAATTTTAATAAGGGGCATGAACAGTCTATCATCTTTCAGTCCAATCAGTCGATCACTTTTGTAGCCACTCTGAGAACTATGACAGAGAAGTTAATAAACAAGTGATCAAGGGTAAACAAGCATTGATTCGTACTTTTACTGCGGAAAAATCAACTGAAAATCAGCTGAAAGTGCATCTAGTAAAAGTATAGTAAGGGAACAAGCCTCTCGGGGCTGCCAGCCGAGTTCTTCAACAGAACTAGGATCTTATATAGTACTTCCCTATAGTCTTTACATTTCTCTCAGCTTCAATCTTACATTGCTCAGGATTCTGTGGCATTCTGACACCAAGTTCCAAGGTGTGTAGAAACAAATAAGACAACATGTCCCTTCTCACCATATCTGTCCTTCAATAGAATCTATGTAAAGCAATAACACTGCACATCTGATTTCCCTGAAACAAGTTTTCCTATAGGGATGTCTGGGATATATTCTGCCTTTGTACATTGTACAATGTTGAAAAATAATAATAAGAAAGAAAAACCTCTAAAGGAGAAGCAGGGTCCAAACGTTTGACTGGTAGTGTGCATATACTGCACAAAACAGAACACAGACAGACCTGATATCATTGTGCCAATCTTGGCTTTTGAGGTTTAGAATCTCAGTGGGATTTACCTGGTTGATTAACTGCAGTTAGTAGCTACTGTTCTGAGCCAAACTGATTTTACTGTAGAAAAAAAGTACTTATTAGTTAGACGTGAACAGCTACAGGGTCTTTCTATTGAAGTGAGTGACAGTCACCACCCACGCAGCTCTGGGTGGGCACATAATGAAATCATTCATGTATGCTACAAGCTGAGGGCTAGTAAGACAGACGTCAGTCATGCTGAAGAAGGTTGAAGTAGAACTAAGTGAGAAGGTTTTTGCCTCTTAACTTTGTCTGATGCAAGATTCACTAGAATAATGAAGTTGTACACCTGTCTGCTGAAGCACAGCCTCTCACTGACCCCGACCCTGAAAACTCATACTGCCATAAAGATCCAGTGACTAGTGTTTGAATACTAGCAGAGGTTTGTCAGGTTTCACTAACAGCAGCAACCTTTGGGAAGGTCACGCAATTACTTGCATCACAGGAGGAGGTACGCTGCTGGAAATCAGATGAGATCCTGTCATCGCTCCCAGGAGAAATGTGTGTGTGTATGTGACAGAGAGCATTTTAAATGACAAATCAGGAATAAACTGCAGTATTATGAACGATTTGACTGTGGGCCCAAACTTTCCACAGTTAGGCTTTTATTGTGAAGGAAAATGCAATATGCTGCCAATCAGGGTTTCAGGTTTTTTTTGTCTCATGTTGCACACAATCAACAATATTCATTATTCAAGAGGGAGGAACAACCAACCATAGTTAGTGTATGTAATCAGTGTAACATGTGCCAGATGATGAAGATGTGCGCAGTTGCTAATGTTACGTACTGGTTGGCACATGTATCCCAGATCACAGATAAATAACATATTAATTTATTAACAACGTAAGCATCTGTTTATGAGAAGCAGGAACCAAACCATTTCACACAGAGCTGAAGAGGAAGTATTGCGTGACGGCCCATTATAAGAAAAATAAGTAGCTTTTCGAACAGCAAATCATGCAAAACTAAAGTATTTCAGCAGAGCCTGTGCTGATTTTAACATGCTAACTCCTGCCGTTTACAACCCTTCTCATGCTAAATATCACCAAACAAATATCCAGTCTTACTTTAGCTTAATGAGGGCATAACAACAGAACCAGCATCTTGGATATGTCCCCTCTATCCCTCAAATCTTCTCACCACAAAGTTCTGTCCCAATTCTTCATAACCAGGTTCAGTATGCACTTTCTGAAATCCAGTGCATCCGCTTCATTACGACATGTAAATCAGCTTCCGTTAATGAATATCATCCTCATTTTGTGTTTGTTCGAGTTGAAAGTAGAGTCTGCTTCTTTGATGTGTTTATGGGCTGATGTGAAGCTCAGACATTCGGGACTTAAAAGCCATCTCCAAAACACCACTGAATTTATGAGATAAGCTGAAAATATAGAAACATAGTTGCTTTGAGATGATGTGCACTTGATTGTTTCTTGCTTTTCAAAGGTCCCTGTTTGGCAGAAAACTCCTTGGCATTTGGTTTTTGGTGTTACCCACCAGCACACATTAATAACCTGCCTCCTGCTGGTCAGGTATTGATTATTAATCCTGTCACCCTCCTGCAGATATGTTAAAGTCATTCTGCAGCTCCAGGTCAGTAAATATTAAACCTATGGTGCCTTTCCTCTGTGCACTCCCTGAAATTGGACTGCTGGGGTGCGTGTTAAGCCAAACAGACAATTGTTCTCCTAAAACTAGCCCACAACTTCATTGCGGTACCAGTGTTTCCCACCCGCTGTTCTTCTTTCTTTCCTACTCAGCCCTGAGCACCTATCAAAACACATTACATTCTTCTGTGTCAATGCTGCCATAGCCTTTCTGCATCAACTCTACAGAGTCTAAGTCTGACTGTTGTGTTGCCCTTACCCTGAGCATAATGCATAGAGAACACTCTGTGTGTGTCTCTCCTCAGGGTGGGGGTGGGTTTACTCAGAGTCTGGTTGGCTGAGGAATAGCCACAACCAGCAGACCTGAAGGGTTTTTGACATGACACCACACAATCTAGACTCCTGGACACACCTATATGCATATTTTAAGGAAGATAGTCACTGTCATGCTCTGATTCCATAACCTTTCTCTGATCCTCTGAAGAGACATAACAAAGCTGACAGGCTGTAGCTGTTGGCTACATTTAGTTTCAATCCTGACGTTTGGCCCTTTCTATATATCTCTGAACAATCACTTGCAGGCAAAGGATTGGCTTGTTTCTCCTTTTACTGTCAAGGTCACAGGTTACATCACAAGCCATTTTTATACTTTACATCTGTAACAATTCAGAGCTATTTCCATTTCAAACTGTATATGAAGTCATCTTTTAAGTCCATAGCAGAATTAAAGGGTAGGTACCAACACATACTCAACAGGACCTATTGGTATTTAAGGGTTCTGGTTAGGTACAATGGTCAAACTAAACTAAACATCTGATCTGATCTGCACCTGTAGCCTAAATATCTTAAAAAAGAAACTGAGATCTTGGGTTTGGGCAGAAAAATGCGTCCCAGTCCGTCCTCTCAGCGGAACAACTATTATTATTTCCTCCACTTCCTAAAGAGCTTCAGGTTACCAATTAAACCAGCTACATATTTCATTTCACTATCAAGGAATCATTATGTCATTAATTTTAGTTTTACATAATAGGTTGAACATTTGAAATTGTTGCTTTGATCAGTGGTTGTTAATTATAATGAAGGAATGATCATTAAGGCAAATTCTTTTATAGTGCACCAATAAAAAGGTGATCTGTCTTTTACTTAATGAGCAGGACTGATGAAATACATGCGAATGATGTTGTACGGGGCCTAGAGCTGTGTTTTTCATTTCATTTTTACATTATGTGAGACCAGGAATGTAGTAGATTATATTCCATTTTAAACACCAGGGATGGCAGAGTTGGCCAATCCATCCTTCTGTTCAAGCTAGTTAGTACGATTTTTGGGTGCTTGTATGTATGTGACATGCTCTGCTCAGTGGCACTGAAGTATTTCACCTAGAATCACAAATATCTTTTTGTAGGGAACGTAATTGCAAACTCATAGTGTAATAACAACATGCTGACAATTAACATAAATGACAAGTTGCAAATTTGTGTACTGTACTGATGTACTGTATCCAGAAAATATTCCCAGCCATTTTATGACAAAATATCTATTTCTGACAATATGTATTTCTGTTTTCAAACTTGCTGTACAACAACGAGTTCTATTAAATGTTTGAAGGTTATGTTTAGATTCTCTCAGCACTTGGTTAAGATAAGAGGAAGTTTATGGCTTATTAAAGCTAAATTTTGCTACAGAGCTCACTTCTCACTACTGAAACACTGTTTTCAGTTTTTAATTACTTGCTAATATTATTCCACAAATGATTAAAACACGTTTAGATTGATTTACTGACCTGTTATGTATGGAATACATTGCAAATTACATAGAGGATAGTAGTCTATTGAGTGAGCATGTGTAGGTGTAGTAAACATGAAGTATAAGTGTGAGGGATTTTGTCTGGACTGGACTGGTCGACAGACGAGATTGGGATGTTTAAGATGTTTATTTTAAAAGGCAAGTTCATTGGATGAGGGAGATAGGAAGCAGGAACTGGAACAGGGGTCTGGAATGGATGCACTTCCAGGTTGGCCAAGGTCAGAAGAGAAAAGAGGGATCCATAAACAGGTTATTAGAGAGCAGGTAATAATCAGAGACGCGATCAGGGTCCGAGACAGGTCAGGGATGTGGTTTGAATTCAGATTCATATTCAGATTCAGATTTTCAGGCAGGACAAGACTAAACAAGTCAAGCCAAGGCTGATGTGTCACTTCCAGTGTGAAGACAGGACAATCTGGAGGGGTAGAGCACTGCGGACTTACAAAGGAGCAGAGACTGGTGTTGGTGATGAGACTGACTGGTAGAGTAATAAACCCATGAGTAAGAGCGCAAAGAGCTGATTAAACCAAATATAGGCATGACAGGAAGCCAGGGTGGAAACCATGACAATAGGAGCCCAGACTCAGTCAAGTTTAGTAGAGAAAGTATTAAGTTTCCTCTGCAAACTGTTGCCTTTCATATGAACAACAGCCTTTCCTTCATATCCCATGACTCACAGTCAGTGCCCCCTGGGAAGAACATGAGGCCACCATCTTTACATCCTTAAATTAAAGCTCTTTGAAAACACCACTTATGTAGCTGTGCTCCTTTATCACATAAACACCACAGAGTATAGTGATGACATTTTTACTTTTCACAATTCTTCAAA
>OMLM01009395.1:41514-71960 GCA_900302695.1 Helostoma temminkii
TACAATTCTTCAAAATTCATCTTTATTTTTTTTCAAATTTTCAGGGGCAGTCATTTATTCTCCTGCTCCCCAAACTTGTCTAAAGAGCTAAAGGCCTTTTAGTGGGGTCATTCTCACAGGCACAAAGAGCTGCTGCTCTGATTAGAAACCTAATGTTAAGCGACCTTCCCACTTATAAAACCTACAGTAATTCTAAAGACAGAGGCCAGACCAACAAAGTGCTGCGAGCACCTGTGGGATATCTGTACACAGTTAGCCATTCTTGATACACAGGCACACAGCAACAGAGGATAATGATTTCAGATGTTTCAATGCCCACCACCCACTTGTTACTCTATACCTTACTTCCACTCATGTTTCTGAGACATTATACTGGTGGGAAACCATTAAGATAACAGTGGAACCTTTGATATACTTTGTGAGGAGCACATCTGATAATGTCAATCAAACTGAATGATGCAAAATATATATTTTTAATCATGTCCATAAAGAATTAATGTGTATAAAACTGGTTTACTGGGTGGCAGTGGATTCGTTCAAAGAGAAGTCATCAATGAACCTCAGAGTCAATGGTTCAAGGCATGATAGATAAGTATAAAGACATATGTATTTTATTGAGCCTCTTTAAGGGGTAGTTTTAGTGTTAAGTTAATTAATTAGTGTTAGCTTAAGTGTTAAACCAAGCTGGTCCAGCAGTTCCCTTTTCAGTTTGATCACACCTGACACAGATATATCAAGTGCATAAAAACAATAAAATAACTATAACTAAACATAAAAATAAAAAACCTTTTTGGTCATATCATTATGGTGTTTATCCATTAGAGTTTGTCCACCCTACAGGCAGTGCAAAAACTACTTTAAAACTTAAAAGAAATGGGAACTCTTTTTCCCATAAAATTTGTATTTTTATTTAGTCGTATGTTTTTAACATTGTGCCTTAATTTCACTCTCACCTACCTCAGATCTTTACCCTTTAATTGAACAGTGACAACTAGCCAGTTACCAGAGGAACAATATGCCAACTACTTGTCCATTGCTGTAAGTAAATGCATCACTGAGCCCTCCTCCCTGGCACAGTAAGGGGAGTAAGAGTGGTTGAGTGTTGCATTCACTGCCTGTACTACTGTAGGAATTCCTTATGTCTCATGAAATGTGTTTCTAGTGGGACCAGGGGCTGGGCTACTTGGAGGTTGCTTCTGGGCCACATGTGGCCTGCGGGTAGCCAGTAGAATAGGCTTGCTTTAGGTGCAGAGCCTAATTGTTCATGCACTTCAGTGGACCAGTTTGAAAACAATAGACCCTTCCCTGAGGAGTGATCGCCCAGTCACAGCTTATCAACTATAACTAGGTCAGCTCAGAATAATCTAGAGTAAAAGTGTGAGGACATATTCACAATTCCAGTGGAAAGTGTTGCAAACCCCAATGGTCCCCATTTTGCATCACTGCAACCAGCATGTGGGACATATGTGGGCCTGGTGAGTGCCTCCCAATTTTTGCAAATCTAAGTTACGCAAGAACACAGGGCCATATTATTGACTGGTTAGAGTCCAGTCCTTTCTCTCTGTACCATCCAAAAAAACACAAAATCAAGCTGTACTGTTTGGCTTTACCTGTTTTCTTCTTCTACAGGAGCCTCCTATGTGCTGCTTAAGACTAGTCCACAATACCCACAACAAGAGCAACAAAGGGAATAATAAGGGGTTGCACAATTATGAATACACTGATTCTTGTTAAGCAGGTGGATGAAAGAGCATGACAAATTGGTGTCAGACAGTGTGTAAGACCTCCACTTGTGTTGATTGACTGGTCATTCATTTGCACATATGTGGCTTCCTGGACCCTATTTTGAACAACTTGTCATACTGTCCACAATGTGTACATCATTGGACAGTGATGGAACACATGCTGCCCCTTCACCTACACCCCCCACAAAAAACTATTAAGACCACGTCACACATCCACCAGGAAGACCATGGTTACAGTAATTAAAGACTGGATAGCTGATAACTTTTTACAGCTCAATAAAGATAAACCTGAGGTCTTTATTTGTGCTCCTGCTAGCCTTGTTCTAAATGTGATGCTACCTAGATAGAACCTAAATTACCCAGAATTTACTCCTGCCTTTGGCCCAGTGACTGTTGGCATCACCTTTAGATGATGAATGGATGGAAGCTTAGCACGTAAACGTTGTCATGAATGAATGATGTTACAGTCTGTGACCATATCTGTCAAACTTGGACAGATGACAATTAAAGAAGTGTCATATTTAGACCCAAAAATTCTTGGCTGATATACGCTTAGAAAGATAATGTATATTCTAAAAAAATCTTATTTTTGCAGCTTTCATTCAACAATGTTTGCAAAAAAAAATAAGGTGTAAACACATTAAACAAGGAACAAATCAAACAGACAGCTCAGACAGTGACATACTTGGCAGAGATGGATACGCAGGATGCTGGTGAGTAGAGAGGAAGCTAGACAAAGTGGTTTATTGTGAATGGTAGACAACAAACAACATGTTGACAAGAGAGATAGATGTGTTAGTGATACGCTCAGTGTAAATATAATCCATCTACATCAGATCTTAGCAGTCTAATGTCAGGTGTAAATGGGCCTTCCAAACTCTGTCTATCTCAGCTTCTTTATATCCCAAATGGTGAGTAACAAGCTATTTCCACTTGCCACCTCCTCATTATCCCATTTTCTCTCTCACCTTGGATTATTTCCACTTTCCCAGAGTGAGAGAGGTGTGGATATGAAATGGCAGGAGCCTCCTGGCTGCTGCCTCAGCCTACTCTGTTTCCAAGTGCGTTCACACCTCAGATTGTGCGAAAATGAGAGAAAGAGGAAAGACTGAAAACACACCCAGGGCTTTCAACCTTCCACCCCTCCTCCATTTCTCCATCCACACTCTCTCTCTGCAGATATTGGATTCAGCTTGGAAAGTTTGCACCCGCATTTGATTCCACTGCGCTCCTCCAGGGACTGAGTGACATGCGGTGTGTGTAGGTAAGAGTGTGTGTTAAAATGACAGCCTCTAAAGCTCCTAACCTATCAAACAGTTGCCATAGCAACATCTAAGAAAAGTTTAGCAGGCATGGGGATGTGGAGGCTCAGACGAGCAGTTACCCCATGGCCTTGGAGTGAACTGTCCGACGTTGCCTGACTTTAATGAGACACACAGAGGTTTGATGGAGGTCTGTTTGATGGAGTATTATCAGAGCAGCTCCCCATGGAGGTGAAGGACATTCTGCTATGTTGGAAGACTGACAGAAAAAAAAAAGATAAATGGCTCAAAGATTCCTGATAATTAACCTATTAATGCATGATATGAATTAGGCTTGGACAATAGCTCATTAATATTCTAATAAGATGGTGCAGAAAAGGTGTTAAACCAATATGGCACATACAGTATACAGCTTGCAATTCTGACAGTGATTTCCTATCAAAAGAGGTTTTTTTTTATGCATCTCTGATTTCACACAAAAGCAGGCTTTGCATTTCTAGCTGCTTACCATCCAATTTTCTGTCTTAACTAATGAAGCTCTAATGAGTTGGCTGAAACAACCAACTCTGGCTGACTTTGTAATGTTTCCGGCTGAATGGTTTGAAAATGAGGAGGCTGTAAAAGATGATATAAGATTTAATACTTATAAAGCCATGCACATGGTTTAGTTGTTTATCCTTTGCAGCGCTGTGGAAGATTGACACAAAACATGTCCCAGTCTGCTGGTGCATTCACACAGACAACCGTCTTGCTGTGAGGCTACTGCGGGAGAAAGTGTCTGGTGGTTATAAATAAAACTTGTTTTTAAGCCATAAATTACTGCACATCACTTACCAGCACTATCACAACACAAAAACACAGTCAGCAACTAATCATTAAGAAAGACTATCTGTGCACTAGCGAAAAAACAAGGCCAGCTTGCATGTTACATGAAATACACTTCCATACATAGCTAATATTACCGTACCATCCTCCTAATCACTTACAGTGTATGCATCACCATATGCCTGAGTGTGCCTGTGTGTGGCAGATAGAGTATGCAAACAGTATCAAGGGCTGAGTCTGCACAGTGCATACATCACAGACAAAAGACACCCAAAACACTGACAGGTCCAGTAATTGCATTCAGTGGATCATAAAATTGCACAAATTGCATCATTCTTGCCCCGATGACAGGGGAGGAGGCGAGGGGACGAGGTTCGGCCTGGGTTTGAATGCACAGCGCGTTTCAATGCAGTTTCAGTTAATTAAAAACCAGGAGGCGCCTTGTGCATAGCAATGTGTCACCTCGTTGCTGGCCTTCACCTAAAGTCCACCGCATGAATGGTTTCATAGGACTATTTACCTTTCACTGCGATATGTTCACCTCCAACACACACTGGGAGACTCAATTAATTGCCAGCACCCTTATCTGTGTAAATATGGTGGACACACATGGATGTTTACAATGCAGATTCATATTGTCCACTGCACATATCCTCAGAGAGAGACCGGCTAATCTTTATGTATATGTAGAAGGTAATTTAACTTAGAAACCAACCACATTTGCATTCAAATCGTCATTAAAGCTGTGCCGTTTGCTGTGCATCTTCTTCTGAATATGAATTAGATATTGATCCTTTCATTGATCTGGAAATATCCACTCCTCAGATCTATATCAGTGATTTTTACATCTGGGATTATTACTCACATAAAGCTACAGCCAGGGCAGCCATTATGCCTTTGACTGTAAGTGATGAGAGTGATACTAGGATGGTCTTTACATGTTATACACATATTAAAGCACAGGCATGATACACATAGAAAAGAATCTTCACAGTCAGTTTCCCAGTTCTAAAACCAAACCTACATACTTTATCTACAGTATAGAATATATACAATAGGTGGATTAGCTGAGCTAGTTGCAGAAAGTTTGGTACAGAAATTGACACTGACCACAAAAAGAAGAAGAACAAATATACCGTATTTTGTGAGAGGATATTTTTCTGTTGTAAGACAGTTGTAAAACAATGTCAAGTGTTGCTTCTGAGACTTTTTAATAATGTTGTCAAGTCAAATAAAATCACCAAAGCTAATAATGAATGTAGCCTACCAACAATTGTGTTCTCCACAAAATATTAAGCAGAGTCACTGCCTTGCTATTGCCTAAACCAACCAGTTGAGTTGCATTTTACATACAGATGGTCCAGACTCATTTTCTAATCAGTTCATTCATGTGACCAAGTGGATATTTGTGCTTGTAGTGCCACCACTCCATGTAAAGTTGGCATGATGTTTAATTGAAAAGAAATCTATAAATGATGAAGAAATTGCACAATAGACAGAAGCAACAGCAAAAAAGGGTTATTTAGTAACATAAATATTAATTATGATTACACAAAAAAGCTCCAAGAAAAACAAAAAGAACAAAATAACACTGATAGAAGCTGAAGCCTCACCACAGCTGCCACCTCTGTACCTCATTTTACTTTCTCAGCATCATCTAACGGCGTCCTACCACCTGTTCAGGTAAGCACCGCCAAAAGTATACAAGTTAAATCAAAATGTAAAAAAAAAGAACTAAGACAACTTGTTACTTGACATTTTTAATAGAATGTGATCTACTGGAGGTCCGTTTCATCTATCTCTCTCAGGTTAGCAGCACCCAGCCTCCCACTGCTAGGAAGACCTAAACCTGTCTCCATTCTCCCTGACTGAGCAGCTGCCTCCCCTGCCTACACAGCAGCAGCAAAAGAAACCTCACATATGCACATAACAGAGGAAATTCCTTTTCAGCAGATCCTGACCTGAATTGGGCCTAGATGAAAAGAGTTTGCAGCATGTTCACAAGAACGTGAGGTGACAGTGAGTGAATGTATTTTGAGCACCAAAATCTAATCAGTACATCTAACCAGTTCAGCTGTACATTTGTGCCAGTTTTGAAGAAATTCCTCAAGGCATTTCTAAGATATTGCATTCATAAAAAAAGGACGGACGTACGGACCGCTGGCCAACCTCTGAAGTCCAGATTCCCTGTCATGTCATAGGAAATAAATGGAAATCTGTGTGTTGTGTTGCTTGCAGAGAAAATCCAATAACATACTGTGAGTTTTCATAGAGTTTAGTGCACATGAACAGAAAGAAGAAGCTGCTTTCTTTCAGCTAATTAACTACACATTCATGTAATATAATAAACATGCTCAGTAAATGTGCACATTCAAACATCACAAAGTTGCTTAATACATTTTGGCATAAACGGTTGCTCCCGTCAATAAAACCTACCACAATACAGTTCATTGGTTGCTATGACAATTCTTAATTAAAAGGATGCCTCCTGGCTATTATTTCTTCTTTTTTATTCTGATATATGAGGAATGAAATTATTGTAATTATTATCCTTGAGGATGGTCTTTTACTGTGATTGTGGGTACTTCAGTGTTACAGATTGTAAGGAAAGGTCAGAAGAAGATCCCTCACCTCCTCCCCTACCCATCTATATTAAATTGTTTGTCCCTCTGCCTGAGCAATCAGGTGTATATTGTGTTTCAGTGACGATAAGACGGCCATCAATCTAAATAGAGAACATCAGCTGTTGAGTATTTAGTTTCAACAAAGCAAAGAGAGCAAAGTAAAGTAGTTGCATTTGGGGAGAATATTTAGAACAGAGTAAATTGAAACAATGTCTTCTAATAATATACAGTTAGGCCCAGATGTATTTAAGCAATGACAGACATTTATGATTTTGCCTGTTATCCACCGCCACAATGTATATGAAATAAAACTAAATCAAAGTTTAGACTTTTAGTTTTATTTTAAAAGGCTTCACAAAAATATGGCGTTTATCGTAACAGCCATTTTGAGCAGAGTACCTTCATTTGCAGGGGATCAAATTTATTTGGGCATAGGGACATAATTATTAATATAACCATATTTTTTAATATATGGATAAAAAATCCTTTGCAGTCAACGACTGCCTAAAGGCTTGAGCCCATGGACATTACCAGGTTCTGAGCTTTGCCCCCGGAGATGCTTTGTCAGGTCTTCACTACAGTTACCTTGTTTGTTAGTCTTACTGCCTTCAGTTTTGTCTTCAGTAACTGAAAAACTGCTATACTGGGTTGAGATCAGTCTTGAGTTGCTCTTGCAGCATGTTTAGAGTCATTATCCATCTGCACTGTGAAGCACTGTCCTATCAGTTTTGTATCATTTGGCTGAATGTGAGCAGAAAGTATAGTCATAGATGACTATGACTTCTGTCAGCAGTCACATCATTAATAAACACCCATGAGTCTGTTCCATTAGCAGCCATACATACCAATGACACAACACTGTCTCTACCATGTTTGACACATGATGTGGTAGCTTTGGATCAGGAGCTGTATCTTTCCTTCACCACACCTTTCTCTTCCCGTCATTCTGGCACAAGTTAATCTTGGTTTTATCTGTCCAACACATCTGATTCCAGCACATGGGAGGTTTTTTTTTTTAATGTTTTCTGCTAAAGTCGAATCTGTCTTTCATGTTCTTGAATGTTACCAGTGGTTTGCACCTGTTGTAAATTGTCTGTATTTACATTCATAAAGGCTTCTCTTGATTCTAGATTTTAACAATGACACATTCTCCAGACCATTCTTGACTTGAGAAGGGATTTTTCTTCACCAAGGAGAGGATTCTGCGATCATCCACTTTAGTTGCCTTCCATGGTGTTCCAAGCCTTTCGATGTTGTCGGGCTCATCAGTGTTTTCTTTCTTTTTAGGAATGTAGCGGCCAAAGGTTTTACTATTTTTCTAATAGATTTTTTTCAGCCTAATGATGGCCTCCTTTACTTGCATTGAGATCTTCTTCATATTAGACTTCATGCTAATAGCTCCTTTCAAACAGCTGCCAAATGCCATCTTAATACCTGATTTTAACTCCAGACATTTTACCTGCTTCCTATGTCTTGAAGTAAAGAAGTAATGAGGGAATGGACTGCACATGGTCACTTTCAGTCAAAATACCAAGTACGTTGTAGTCCCTAAAAATGGAGGCACTTTGCTTAAAATGTCTATAATTCCTAAATGGTAAATGCCGTGTTTTGTGAAACAAAATGTGAAACAACACATTTCTATTCCATTCACTTGACGTGAATATTAGTTTTGGTTGTCAAGAGAAACAGCTGCTGGCCATTTGAGACAAAACATTTAGAAATCAGTCCTGACAATATCTCTGCACTGCTACCAAGCTGTTCTATAACTCTGTAAGTCTCCAACATAGGTGTTAGCCTTTTATACACAGAAACCTCACCATATTGGAGAGATGGGGGCTACTGCTTTAAGACGCCACCACCCATTTACACTGCACTTTAAAACACTGTGATAAAGATGGTCCTGTTTTTACATGCTGGTATTATAACATGATATTTATTGTGACATATAACATGCACATCTGAGATACATTGCTTTCAAAACACCACTGGTGGATGAACTGTGATGTGCTTTTACTAGTTTTGCAAATTCAGACGTGATTTGGACTCAAATACAGTTGTGCATCGATTACAACTCTTTTGGTCACAGACTGAGCTTCCTAAGGCAAAACACATAGGTGACGGGAAGCTGGAGGAGAAATGCTAAGGAAATGCTGGTCAAAGTTAGAGTTGACTGAGTAAGACTGGGGCCTGGTTAAACATAATAATACATGACTTGTTGGGCTTTATCACCAAAAACTGACCACCTTTTTCTGCTGCCTTCCCTAATTCTCCAACACAGCATTATGTCTGACCTCTTATACGATTGCTCAAACAAAGTTGAATTCATTCATTGAATCATTAACATACTCCCAACACCCTATGTACAAGATGTGAATACAACTTTGAGTTACATTTTTTCTTTAAAACATAAATGCATTTCTATTCACTTTACGTCATGGCTTTACATGGTTCAGGTCTGTTTTCCTTGCGTCGGTTCCAAACATTTGGTCCTGAGAAGATCTTTTAAGATACATTTTGGAACATATTTCTATTTAAAAAGCACTTTCAAGTTAGATCCTTTAGTATTAAATGATGGATAAAACATAATTTACCTGAAATACAGTTGAAACAATCACAGTGGCGAGTAGGTAGTACGCTGTATATCTTCAATATAGAATGAATGGGAATTTACATTGACTGTTTGGGTATATGAAAGAATCCCTCTGGAGCTATGACCACATGTGATGTTGTAAAGCAATATTCTGATGGTGGGTAGTAGTTGTGTCCAGCCACTAAAGGAAATCACTCTGCAGATTGTAACTGTGAGAATCAATGTAATGTACAGCAAGTGTGACTGGATTCATAGTACTGTGACCATAAGAATCATGTAAGTTAAGGAGTTTTTGTCTTGGTTCTGTTCTTTAGCATTTAAAGGTGCTACAACACTTCATTCACTCCCAACATTCACCACTTGCCCCACTTCTTCTGACACAATGGACACATTAATACCCAGTTTTCTTTCTATAAGGGATAAACTGATTCATACTATACAAAGTAGAGCACTTCTCATTTACATATGGTCTACACCAGCCTTTTTCTCTACAGCTGACAGCTAAACCTTCCATGCCTCATCACAGGCTATAGTGGAGAGACACTATTCAACATCAATGTGTAGTTAACAAAGACTTCATAACATGCCGCTATTTTTCTTCTAGAACATTCTTTCTCTGCGACAGTACAGATAATGAGAAAACAAATGCTTAGCTGCTGAACAAAAGCAATTGGTCTCTTTGTATTCAGTGAAGAAGACAAAAGAGTTATTGACAGGCACAGACAAATGGTTGGTTTTACATTTTGCTCCCCGTTTTCAACCAAAGACTGTGTACACTGCACGCTTCAGGCAGGAAGCCGGTGGCAGCCGTCTGCTTTTTCATGAATTTATCTAATGTTGCAGCATTCAGAGGTAATGAAAGCCCCGGCTGTGTCCATGAAAGGGACAGACTCTTGGGAAGACATATATGACAACCTTGTTCTGAACAATTTGTCTCCATTAAACATAAAAAATAAATAAATTGCCTCAATGGGAGGCACTGTGAATAAATCAAAACCTGATCGAACATCCTTCATGCCTGACGCCCACGTGCATTTTGTCATTCCTTGCAGCCATTTAATAAAACAAAGGCTTCCGATGCAATTTCCATGGCAACCACATGTGCCGCGGCCAGAAGGTTTCTGAATGCAGCCTGGATTTCATCAAGGGGCACAGTGAAGCATAGCTGAATAGGGCAAGCACAGAAAAAACATGCTTCATATCACAAACGCAGATTAGAAAGATCTTAACGAAATAATAAGGCAAAGCAAGAAAAGCTTTAATATTGTAGTCTTTGATGACTGAGTCAGCTTTCAGTACTGTAAATTGAATAAAAGATTTGTCAAATGCTTAATGCTCTAAATGTAAAATGTATTTTTAGTCATAACACTAAAGCATAATTAAATAGACTTTATGGGCCTTCTAATGACAATGGAGTCCTTAAAAAGTCCCCAGGAGTACTTTATGTACTGTAGTAAATGTCTCCATGCGAAGTTAACATGCATACAGGTTTGATTTTTAAGAGGCCTGTAACTAGCTTTGCCCTCAAGTCATGTCCTAAAGCACATGTCTCGTGCATCAGTCTTTTTTTTTTACTATTACCATATTTCTTTGCAAATCAAAAACCTCTATCAGATAAAAACAGAATGATCCTGTGGAAAAATATCTAGATTCTATTAGCATGGATTAGTGGATCAGCACATTGCTGTGTTTTAGCAAACATGAATGTTATCTCAGCATGGTGAGCTGGTGGTAGAAACGCTCCTATAAATGGATTATATTCAGCAGAATCCACTGAGAGGATGACTGCTGGGGCAAGGCCCCTCCTCTTTGTAAACTGATTTTAACCATCAGTCAGTGAAGTCACAGATTCACTTTGACAAATTAAAAAACTAACTAATTGTAATGTAATGGATGTGAGGGGGAATTAAATGCATTACTTAATCATTCTATGGTTAACACAAAGAATTTAGTGGACAAAAAGGTAAACCAGTGCGTATTATTCTTATGACACTAGTTAGGAAGATAGTTTATTGTGCTGTAGTAGTCAGCAATGAAAGTAAAGAATCATATAAAACAAGCACCATGCAATAGCAAGAAAGGCAGAGGGTGATAGAACAAAGAACAAAATCAAAACTGTAGTAAGGCTTTCATTTTATTCTGAAACATTAAAACATATTTCTACCCATGCTAAGCTATAGTTATTCATTACCGTACTTAAAGTTCAGTGATCATTATTTTTATCTTTCCCACAGTTTCACTCTATAGTGCCTGCCTTCATCAGCTTTACAGCTACAACAAGAGGCTGTTTTCAGCAAGACATTGGATGAAGCTACTGGCCAAATTCTGATAATAAAATCATTTTACTGGTGATACACATTAACACACTTATTGGTGAACTGTTCTATAACTACTACAGTAACATGCTAGTGCTAATTAGCCACAATGTTGGTCACAGTGGAGCTAGTTAGCTTTAAACTTAGTAAGTTCACACATGTTAAAGATATGCATTTATTCAGTCAACTCCTGCTTTTTTTTTGTATTCAAGGGGGAGAGAGAGTCTACCATATTAGGAAAAAATATCGAACCCCTATATTACTGCTCATTACTGTCACACAAGAATTAGACTAAACAGTGGGAGCTACCACTAACAAAGATGACTTTACCCTTTGCAAGACGCACAGAACTGATTTTGTATTCTCTTTGAGGAAATAATAGGGAATAATCTGCCGTGGTCGGGAGTTTCTTTGATAAACCGAGGCAGTCTGTGAAGTGTGCTGTGAAGTGCGGCCAAATACTCTCTGGGAGCAGTCGGTATCGAGGTCCAAGCTTGTGGGTCGTGGTATCATTAGTGAATAAACAAACAGCACTGGATATCTGATTCTTATCAAAGACAAATTTCACTTCCTTGATTAAGTGTAGCCACATATTCAGTCTATTTAAGTCGGTAGTCCACAGAGAGGAGCAGGCTGGATCAAACATCAACAGCCGTAATAAATAGGAAGTAAAGAAGTTCAATGGCAAATTCACAGTGTAAAGAAATTCAGCTATGTTTGACCACAGGTCTGCCAAAGGTTGAATAAATTATGGTGCCTGAGAATCCTGTCCAACGAAATAGTTTTAAAACTCAAGTTACTCGAGTTAACATCTAAAGTAAAAAAATAAGATGAAGTGACTTAATGTTCATCGACACCATTTGGTGTCTAATACCTGTTTTAATGCAGTTTACCCAAACTAAAATCACAGAGCAAGTCAATCAGTGAAGTTGCTCTTTAAAATACTAATCAGTCACATTAATGAAGTGAGATGTCAAATGAAAATTTGTTATATTTCAACACATTCTTATTCCACAGCATCACATATTACTTCCGCATCAGAATACAGACACAAAAGGTACATGCTATGGGAATAAGAGCAGCTGCCTGGTGGATCTCTCATCAAAAGGATCACTTACAGGGTGGAAACATCATATATGGTCATGTTCCATGCTCTACCTGTCTCTGCTCTCCCTGGTTCACTGGACTCACCTAATTAGCCCAATCAGTGACATGTTTCTCTCCTCATATAAGAAGGTCTGCAGCTCTCTATCCTCTGCCAGATTGTCAGCTCTGTTTACCCAGTTACTCTCCAGCCATCTCTGATCCTGACCTGTTTGCCCGTGTTTGACTTGATTCTGTTCTAGACACTGATCTCTCCTCTCATTCCCTGGTTCCGTAAGTTATTAGTCTCCGATTATTCTGAACTGTGTTTTTGAACCAGACCTTGAGATTTGGATTGTGGACCTTAGCTTTGCATGGATTTTGAACCCGTGCTCTGTTTATTGGACCCGACTCTTTGCTCTGCTTTAAACCTAAATGCCTGCTATGATAAAACCTGACTCTCTGTTCTGAATTCGATTAATCTGTTTATCTGACCCTGTGCTCTGAACCTGGTCTCCTGTCAGACCTGATTCCCTGCTGTACCCTGAAACTGATATTATCTCTGATTCACTGCTCTATAAAACATCTGAATTGAAAACCTGACCTGTATGAATCGGATCTGAATACCTGATCTGTGTGAACTGTTCAGTGGATTTGAACCTGTTTATTGTGCTTTGGATTTTGGATCTGGACTTGCTTGTGTATTGACTTTTGCCCACATATATTCTTTCTCTACTACTGAATAGTTGAGGCATCTGTTTTATATGAATCACTTTCCTTACCTCACAACACAGCTCTTACGGCAGTGGTCTCTAATTTATTTCTGCTGCCTTAGAGTCTGTGCAGTATCTGTTTTGAATCATGACTTATTTTACTCTTCATCCTCTAAAGCTTTTTATCATCAACAGCTTATTTTATTGTTCAGTTGGGTTGTCTTGAGTGTTACACCATATCTCTAACAGTTCTGTATCTGTTCTACAAGCCTCAATTTAATCATATACAGACTAATGGTAACAGCTTTTGAACTGTGTGTTGAGTGGTACAGTTCACAAAACACTATTATTTGCCTTTAGAAATTTTGTTTACAAGGAATGAGTCTTTTAACTCACTGTATCACTGTATATCCTAATTAAAACAGAAACAACAAAGCCTTGACTAATTTTATCAAGGTGAAATGTCATTGATTTAGTGAAAAGGAGTAGTTTCAAATGGCCTTTTTGGTGCCATGCTGTACAGTGAAATAACAAAAATAAAAACAGCTGCAACTTCTGCATCAAAGATCATTGCTCATTATTCTAATGAATAATAATAATGAATAAATTCTAGACTTTATTTTATTTTATAGCATAGTTGTGGGACTTTTTGGTCTGCTTTGTTTTTACAGTTGCTACCTGCTGTTGCTACTTTTGTACAGTGTGAGTATCTATTTCCTGTCTCATGCTTTTATTTTGATACTCTTCTCCAGTGACTACCTCTTCCTAACTTATGCTCACTCTCTTTACTGCCATCTGATTACACTTAATCAGTTTCGCCTGTGCCCACTATTTAACCCTGCCATAGATTCACCCAGGTGCCAGATTGTCTGATTCAGCGTCACAGAGACTATCCAGCCTGTTCTTTGCCAAAACCCTGTTTTCAACCCAGCTCTGTTCCTGACCTGTCTGCCTCAGCCCCAAAGATTCTGTAAGTCTGTTTATGATTTGCCTTGATGTTGGGCTGTTTCTGTTTACTGTTTTTTGTGGTTGCCTGACCCCTCTGGTTTTTTGGATGCCTTTTCTCAACCTGACTCTGTGGAAACCTCTATTTTAGACTGTGGATACTATGACCGTGTGTATGGACCTGGACTAACTCTGGACTCAGATTTTTTGTGTAAGGACTAACTATATAGACCCCTGTATCGGAGTTTGCTTGCTGTGTGTTTTCTCTGTTTCCTCTTAGTAGTATCTCCTGGAGGACCTTGGACCGGCCATGTGGAGGATGTCAATTTAGAAATCCCCTGCCATGGAATTTCCCTCCTGTGACATCACTATCACAATTTCAGAGGGATTCCTATTATCTAGCCTGGCCTGGCTATTCTAAAACCCACTTCAACTCCATCCGCAATATCGCATCACCAGTTCTTTCTACCACTTCAACCTGTAAAATCACTACTCCTGATAATACTAGAAAATCTGTCTCCTCCTCCACAGGATAAGATCTCCTGCATCCATTCTCCTATTTGTCAATTAAATCTTTTGAAACCAATTTCTTGCTGGTGTCGGTGCCTTTGTGGATCCAAGTTCTAGCTTTGCCATTACAGTGAGAGGAAAAACAAAGTCATCTGATGAGGAAATGATAACAATGTTACTGATTGCACAATGGATTGCATGCAATGGCAAATGGTGGATAAGGCCCTTAAATTAAACCCTGCTCCTGCTGGATTCACACAGGATTTTTTATCTTGCGTATACGTTGCCCTGATGACGTGCATATACAACGCACCAAATCTACGCTGGTTATGTATATGTGCCATGTTGTGTGTCCCACTGTGTAGTGTAGTTTATATCTCCGGCCTTAGCTGACAACATTTGTGGCTGTGTTTTAAAGCCCCAAATTCACCCTCAATTGTTTGATATGTAGCTGGGCTATATTTTACATGCTGTACAGGAGCATGCCAGTATTTCTCCTACTCGGTAGCACAAATGACTGCTCTGTAGCCAGGGAACAGAAGGACAAAAGCACAACCTAATTGGTGGATTAGATTTTTCAGAAGCATGATGAAGCAGCTTTCATCAAAAATAGACACAATGCATATTTTTAGCAAAGTGGAGTGGAGAGTCACTTCTAGGAAGCTTCTGAGGTGGTCCAGAGCCCCATGTGGTGGAAATAGGAATCGGGTAAGAAATCTGGTAGAGTGGCGGCGATCAGCTTTGGCAGCCACTACTGGTCCCAGTGAAAAATAGTGGTAAGAGCCTACGTGCCAAACATCTATGCTCTGTATATTTCACATACACAGTAATCTGTTCCCTAGGAGATGGATGGCTGATCCTGTGTTAATGAACAGTTAATCATATCCATATACATTTGGACACAGTTTTCATATTTTGGCTCTTTTGCAACAACACATCATCAGCAGGGTACCAACCTGTCTCACAATGGTCTAAAGCCAGGTCACATTCCCTAGTAGTGGATGAACAATCCAGTGTTTGGTTTATGACTTTAACATTGATATGAAAAAATCAAGATCAAGAAGATTTGCTCCCAAGTAATAATGACTAATCTAGTTATTTTAGGCCTCTACAAAATGTAGTGGCTACAGTTGTGTGTCCAATATTTTCACTCAAAATCTTCTAACACTTTGCACTTTAAACACATCTTGATTATTTGATGTCAAATGCATTGTGGTGGTGTGGTGCAAATATACGGATCTTGTTTTACATTTGTCATGCTATGTTCTGATAAAGAACAACACAGATGAATCAATTTAATTTTTGTAATTACAGCATTAAAAATTCAACTGCCCCAGCTTCTGTTGCATATATTGTATATAATAGCCTCCTTCATTCACTATCCATAACTATTTGCCCTCATTGTATATAACCTCCTTTCTGTGCACTTTCTTTCATATTCACATTTTTTTGCACCCATCCTACATCACAGCTTTACCAGCATGTGCATATGTAATATTCTGCACTGCTGCCAAGGCACTTCTGGTTTAATGCTCACTGTATTTCGTTGCCTTGTACCATAATATGTGCAATGACAAATAAGTTCACTATAATCTAATCTAATTTTATCTAATCTAATCTCGGCAGAAACAGTGACCAATTCACAGAGCACACTGTTTTCAGTTATTTTTAAAACACATTTTACCATTTACCATCATCCCACTAAACAGGTACATTAGCAGTCAGTGACCATGAACTCATACATCTCTCAGGGCTATGTGTAGAGCCTAGTGGCTGGCAGAAGCGCTAACCTCACAGATTCTCAGCAATTGCATGTGCAGCCTGTGCAAAAAGAAAAACCACACTTTAAACCCCATGTTAATATTTGTACTGTAAAACAAACAACGGAGTAAAGCTGCCTGAACATTGTACACATATGTGCAGCCTCGCTGGATGTTTACGCTAGAGGAATATAAAGGAAATAAAGAAAACCAATATAAAAATGGACCTTTGTCTCCAAAACTCATCTGTTCTTGTAAGAATTAGATTAGAGATGAGAAGGTTTACTAAATATCCTAAAGAAACTCACCCTAAGGGAAGGGGGTATAAGCATACTGTATTTTCCAAAATGTTGAACAAGCATCACAAACAATATTTCATTCACTTCTACTATCCTGGGGAATGTCAGGTTAGATAATACCAAAGCCATGTATATGGATGCTACTGTAAAGAGAAATGAGAAACCTATGGTTTTGAGATTCATTCTTCAGAAAACAAACATTGAAATGCCAAAAAAGGTGGTTTTGAGCAGACTATGACAGTTACTGAAAAGATGACTTTATAATACTAGTGAGTGTAGATTGATGGATGACAGCAACATCTGTTATGCACATCTGCTTGAAGACCCAATGGAGAATGAACAATAGATTAACAAATGCTTTATGCACTGTGTATGTACAGTACAGCTGGTGTGTCTGTTAATATGTCCATGTTGTACACTGACAAGCGGCCACTCACCTGGGCTGTGGACCTCCAAACGCTCTGTTACAGCACCTAGCAGCCTGCTCACTGCCTCTGTCACTTTAGGATCTAATTACTGCTGTGCAAATTAACACGCTGGCTATTTTTCATTACCTTGTCGGGATGTTTTCACAGGTGCTTGCTTCGCAGCGTTGAAGAGCTTTGCAGCTGGCACATGAATGAAGCAATGGCGTATAACTATTGACATTACGTAGGATTTGTAGAATGTGTGTGATTTCCCCCGAGGCCCTCGCAGTGTTTTCTCTGCTGCAAACACAGACACGGTGATTGAAGGTCTTATGACATTACCCATGCCATTTGACACATACTGGGCATGCTCTGCCAATTCATAGACTGGTCCATAACCTCGAAGGAATGAAGGGTGTATTCACGTGTGCATTTAAAACAGGGAAAAGGTGAGAGAAAAGGAGAATGTGTAGCAAAGCACTGAGACAGAATGATAGCCATTCAATAATCAAGATATTTTAGGTAGGTTTTGATGTACCACAACACTAATGTAGATTTCTCTACATTAGACTTTTCTGTCTGTAAAGAGAATATTTTATTTCCAAACACTGTCACTGGCTGGTAATAGGGGAATAGTCCTCTGCTGCTTTCAGGATAACAAGAGCTTCCTCTTATAAGGAGGAGAAACATCAGGATAAAACCCAAAATATTGTAGCTGGTTCACTATCTTCTAGTTTTACAAAAGAGTTCCCCTTTTGCTTTGGCCCAGGTGTATTGGTGATTGAACATACAGGTTCAACAAATGTTACTTCAGACAGCAAACACAGCTGAAGTGTATTTAAATGAGCCTCTTGAGCTTACAGAAGACTTTGTGTGTAAATATTACAGAAGAATCATCTTTCATCGTAAAGGAATAAAGATATTTCCAAGCCTTTGAAGGCTTTTTGGTCTATCAGGCTAATGTTGCACTGTCAGCACTGTAAAAAGTGGGGCTGCACAATTTGTTAAAAAAGTCATATTGCGATTATTGTGGAAATGCGTACTTGTTTGTCATTTTTGTAATGCTAGAGTTAGTATGTTTATGACTGCACTTGACAGTGTAGTGTTTGTAGGATCAAATTAGAAGGAATTTCTTCTCTTTATTATATAAACCCAACACTCTTTAAAGACAAGACAACATTTAACCCTCACCTTGAGTAGAATGTTGTACTGTATTTATGATAATGAAAAAGTGCAGTGTAGCTACACTGTACGATCAACGTAAACAATACCATTTACTTTTCACTTTTTCGCCTTTTCACTTTAAAGTAACTTAGAGTGAATGTCATGTTAAATTTCCAATATCTGAAAAGGTTTCTTTTGAAGGAGGAAGGAAAAAGGAAGTTAATTTCAGGGACATGGCAACAATTAATGTAACCATACAGTAACTTGTTGTTTCCTTCTCTTCATGTTATGCATTTTTTAATCATGCTCATCCCCTTTCAACCAATTCCTATACAACTAAACTGCAATCACAAAATATCTGATCTACAACATCCCCTTCTCTCTTCTGAGAAAATATCTAATCTTGCAGTTTAACATCAAGATGTGTGACTCCAACTTTATTAATCACAGCACTGAGTTAGTGATTAGTGTTAGTGGACAGTGATTGTGGTCTGGATTCACATAAATTTGCATTTAAATTTAAATACAAACACCATCTGTCTCTAACCTTAACCAAAGTACATTTCATCTGAACCTGACCTCACAGGAGCAGAATTTGTGTCGGTGGCCTCTCACATTACATGCTCGCCATGCTCCTTGTGACTGGCTTTTACTTAATAAATATAATGATGCATTTATTCACAAAATACGCTGCATGACAATAATTACATTGGCTACAAGGACACAATTGTGATTGCAGTTTAGTTGTACATTAAAGTAATTTTGTCATGCTATAGTAAGCATGCTATTCTTATATCAGTGTCCATATTTTCTAATGTCACATCATACATCAGTCTGCTACCAACATCAAAACTAAAAATACAATTTAAAAAAAAAGACTAAATGTTATCTAAATGTTGGTCTGTCATTATCTATATGCTCGCTGATTTTATTTATTTATCTTGTCAAATCAAAAAGATCCAGTCCTGTTTATAGAGCTTTTCCACCACATGGTACCAGCTCAACTCTACTTGCTTTGTTTGGTCCTCCACTGGGCAAATGTGGATTGTACGTGGTACATGGTACATGGTGCATGGTGCTGTTTTTTGGTATCACCTCCATTAATGTTCCAAGCAAAACAATCAGGACATAACACAAGGTGATGCCTGCAGACAACTCACAGAGAAGACAATTGTTTTAACTGGACTCTGAGGTTTTCACCAGACGTTCCTGATTTTTTCAGCAGTCTTAATGTCTTGCTGCTGTCTCTTCTGAGATAAAATCTTTCTTATGACAAACAGCCACATGCAGAAAAACAACCCAGCATTCCTTCAGAGCCTAGTTTGCTCCGGGGTTATTATTCTAAATATGCATATTCATGTGGATACTATGCTTGTCTATTGTCTATTCTCTAAGAAAATTTGATATTTTCCAACCAGTTTCATGTTATGTTATTTATATTTTTTACATCTAAATCTCAAAAGGAGAAGCTATTGTTCTGTTGTTCACTGGTACATTCATGCATTTATTTTCTAAAATGTAGACTGAACAGTTGCAGACTCAGCAGCCCACTTCACAAGACATTGGTAATGGAAGTACATTGTTAATATGGATATCTTTATAACCGTGCATCACATAAAGCACTTCACACACGCTGGCATGCTCCACACTGGTAGGCACGCTTGAAGCATTTGGGGAATAGAAATAGCCAAGCAAGTTATGTGATCCATTATTCATAATGTATCTGAGAGATGTGTGGCAGGCAGGGAAAAGAGCTATATTTTTAGGTCAGAATGTGGAATCCATTCTCAAGGCGCAGGATCACAAAAAGCAACTATATAGTCAAATCCCACTCATCTCTAACCAGAGAGAGACACTGGAATCCCATTTCTTAAAAAAAGGAGCATGTTCTGACTTTACAAGTACCAGTCCAGTCCATTACAGAGTCTCTGAGTGTTTGCATTTATAGCAGAGAGCTTCTTATTGGCATCATAAAACACCATCACTGTCACATTGATCCAGTTTTCTTGCCACTGGCTGACTGGTCTGGGCACCAGCAGGCTCTATCAATCAGAGACTAGACACTTCAGAGAGGTCATCACCATCCCAGAAAAGACACATTCAGATGTTTTTATCTCAATTTGCCAAGTTAACAGACTGCATCTTTTGACAGCAGATGTTCGCAGAGAATTATTTTATATAATGTTTATTTATCCATTGGAGGTTGACCAATAATGTATGCTGTTTTTTAGCAGCACACTCACTCTTCAACAGTGGAGTTGAGTTACGTTTAACCGTCTTACTCCATAACATGTCAGCAGAGAGCAGTTTCCTTCCATTTCATTCCTGCTGTAGGAACTGAACCCAGACAGTCAAACTCATTGTACATGTAATGAATATTGCAAAAACCATAACCAAATGGTTTTTGACCATTGTACTAAATAATGCTGCTGTCAGGGTTTCCAGTCTGGCTTCCTGTTTTCAGTCCTTTTTTGATAATTTCTTGTCTCCACTCTTTCTCTGGTCTGCTCCACTCTGCTAAGCAATCTAATCACTAACACCTGTACCAGTCCCTTTTTGAGCAGGTCTGCCACTCACAGATCTCTGCCAGATTGTCTGCTATCCTGCCTAGAGCATCTCTCCAGCCTTCTTTTCTCCTGGCCTCCTGCTGTGACCGGGTTTTCTGACCTGGACTTGCCTATAGCCTCTGGAGGGGCTGTGTTTTGTGTACAGGTGTCCAGTCAAATAACCTGTGCATCTGGTCAGCCATTACTCACCTGCTTTATTCCTCATTTCTGAGTCCACTTCCTAACACCTGCCTTTACACTTGCCTTTCATTTTTAATAATCTTTTCTTAACCAATCTCTGAAATTGTAATGGCTACATTTTTGCACTTTGACCCACATGTACAAAATATGTCACATGTTCTTGTGACAAGATGTAAATGGGGAGCAACAGGGGTTACCTGAAAATATTGAACATGTGACAATAACATATTCTTAATCTTGTTTCATTTCATTCTTATTAATATTTCAATTATGTCTTATGTCATTGATTTCAGGACATCAAATCTAATTATCTGTTGATCTAATGTCTAAAAGTCTAAAAAAATTTAAAGGTATGGGATCTGACAGGTTTATACAATAGTCCAAAAAAATGTATAAAACTGTTCTTGTTGAGAAGATTTAAGCCTGCATAGGAATAAAAATAAAGATGAGATGCAGTTTAATATTTCTAATCCATCTTCAGTTAAGCCCTCTTGTAGAGGGTAGGTCAAGATTTTCAGCAGGGAATACACTTCAGGGTGAGGCTGAATGTGAAGACAAGCAGCAGGAATACAGGAGCCAGGCTTAGATTCTGTTAATTTATTGGTCCTTATGCCAGCAGGCATCTTAACAAGGTGAGAGCAGGCAAGGAGAATTTATTTTATTCGAAAAGTTGAGTTCTAGCACCTACATGACATTTTCCGAAGTAACTTAATCCCTTCTGCTTTCAGATATTGCTTTATTCTCTTCTGTATGTCTGATTTATGGATCTTGTATTTATCATGTGATAAATACAAAACTATCCAGTAAGGGCTCACTGGCGAGCCAGGACCACAAAAGCAAAGATTTTCATTCAATCAAATGCAAATGTGCAAAGAACCAATACTTCTTCTTGAGATGTTTGTGCATCTTATTAGGATTCCTCCCTGTTGAACCTCCCTGTTTTTAGAGGAGTCTAAGTGGAAGGAGACCCTAGGGCAGGCAAAAAATTTGCCCGAGGGATTATACATCCCATGAAGCCTGGGAATGCTTCAGAATTCCCAATGAAGTGCTGAAACGGTAGCCAGCAAGAAGAGTTCAACGCCCATAACTCAGACTTAAAAAGTGTCAAAGTGTCAAAAATTAATGGACAAGATTTTAGGACATGCAAAAACAGCAGACATAAATAGTGCACACCAGCTAAAATTGGTAAAGGTGACCCAATTTGAGCACATATGCTATATAAATTTAATTTGGTTTATATTTATATGTGTTTTTCCCACAATTACATTAAGAAGATCAGACATAGTCAACACTGTAGCTCAGAAAAGTAAACATAAAATCAAATCCAAAATATGTAGACAGTAAAACTTCTGTAACTTGTGAAGTGCAACTGAAATAACTCTGTGTGTGTGTGTGTGTGTCTGCGCATATGGACTGTGATAGTTTTTCATTTAGAGACAACAACCCTCTTCATTGCAGCTTCTCCACGCCTCTCTACAGATTGTAATGTGCTGTGGCAGGAGACGAGCTCTGCTGTCTATAAAAAGTGTTATTCTGCCACATGGTCGAAGTCTGCGGCACATCAGATGGACACACACTGAACAGCGGGGACTGTGTGAGGCTGGAAGGATCGAACCCAGATGGTCCATTTCTTTGTGAACTGGCACAGAGTATCCTAATTATTATTCATGTGAAGAGAAGCTCCTCTTTGAGTCTGATAGCGTTGGCTGACATGGCCCAAGGCAAGGCCAAGATTGACCCTGAAAATACTGCAAAAAAATTTAGCTAAACAACAGTGCGTGTGTACATCTCCAGCATAGAGATCCACACACAAACACATACACTATCAGACCTCATAATGACTTTAATATCGACAGTAATGACTTAAGTCTAAATATACTGGGTTCATCTTAAACAACCTCTGGTTGAAATTGTACACAAAAACATTTACGCATAAGTACACACATGCACACACAAAAACATACTACATACGCAGCATGCTGGACATGCATGGACTGAAATAGCAGCAGTTATTTATGTCTGTGAATGAATGAAACTTTTATATCCCACTGTGTTCTTATGGTGTTGACTGTGATGCTCCCTCATTTACACTACACAAAACAGAGTTTAGTCTACAATGAACACACTGTGTAAGCAGTGATACATGCAGTACATCCCAGTTCCAAAAAAGCTGGGATGCTGTGTAGAATCGACATTAAGAAAAACAAAACAATCTCATAAACTCATGTTACTCACAATAGAGAACAATGACATGAAACACACGCAATGCTTGACTGACTGTCTCAAAAAAAGTCAAAACAGGGCCATGTTGTATCATCCCTTCTTTTAACAACAATCTGTAAATGTCTGGGAACTGAGGAGACCAGTTGCTGGAGTTTTGAAAGGCAAATGTCTTGTCTGATACAGGATTCCAACTGCTCAACAGTGATCTTTGTCATATTTTGCATTTCAAGATGCACCAAATATTTTCAACTGGTGAAAGGTTTGGACTGCAGTCAGGCCAGTTTAGAACCTGGACTAGTCTACTTCAAAGCCATGCTGTTGTCATAGATGCAGTATGTTGTTTAGCATTGTCCTGCTAAAACATGCCAGACCTTCCCTGAAAAAGACATAATCAGGATGGGAGGATATGCTGCTCTAAAACCTGGACATATCTTTCAGCACTGAAGGTGTCTTTACAGATGTGCGAACTGACCATTCCATAGGCACAAATGTACCCCTCATACACTCGGCTTTTGAACTGAGCGTTGATAACAACCCAGAAGGTCCATCTCATATTTAGTTTGGAGGACGCAGAAAATATGGTTTCCAAAAAGGATGCCAAATTTAAACAACAGCAGTTTTCCACTTGCCACTGAGTGTTTTAATTGAGCAGTGGCCCAGAGAAGATGGCTTTTTAGTCCATATGTTCCTATATGGCTTCTTATTTGCCCAATAGAGCTTTTTTGGATGGCATGGTGAACTGTGTTCACAGACCACAGAATCATGCCTGTTTAAATGCAGTGTCGTCTAAGGGCTTGGTTTTTGAGACATCACTGGCATACAATATTGCATTTAAGCAATAAATTTTACATTGTAATTAAACCAAACTACAAAAACCACAACTGATGTTGGTTGTATAGACTAAATACATCACTTTGAATATTTACTATTTGTGACAAGTGCTCAGTTTCCTTTTAAATTACTACTTAAAGGCAGAGAATTCATTGTCTCTGGTATTTTTCCCCATTTAGAATTTCTATTTAAGTTGTTTCTTTAATTATATCCTTAATGAACATCAGCATAGGAACACAATGTTATGCCCACAAAATCTGTTTAAACCTTGTTTCTGAAAAATTCATTTTTTTCCAAAATCAGACTCCATACCATTGCTATTGAGAAAAAAACATACAAGTATTAGGCTAGTTGGATACAGCCCTGCCTCCCAGCCTTTCAGATGATATTTCCCTGTGGCCATCTGCATTACTGCAACTACAAAACCATCCTGCTGTCCAAAAAGCAATAGACCATAACGATAAAAGAGACATCTATAAAATTGTTGACAGGACAGTTTTTTTAGAATGAATTTTCAGTCCAATGAGGTTTTATATCTTTAAAACCTTCCCAAAGTCTGGAGCAACTTTACTCTAAAGAAAGTTTGCTGTGTGATGTCAGTGTTTTAAATAGCAAAGAAACACTAATGGGCATGTGCATTGCGCAACACAACACAGGCAAACCTAAAAATCTTTTTGGCCTATGAACAAGATGACCATTTTCTAGTAAAGTCAGTGGCCGCCATGATTTAGTTTGGTATCTAGTTCTTATCTGTGGAAGGGGCCAGTCAAATGGTTAGTGAAACTCTCAGCAAAAAAGCTAATTAACATATTTCCATAAGTATTACAATATCTCTGCAGATTGTACCAAAAACATTTAGCTTTTTTTTATTTTTTTATCATCCACTATTTTTGTACTGTATGCAGCAGGGCTTTGCAGTAAATGGTTTACCTGATTCTTGGCTAAATGTCAAAGTGTCCCTGGACAAGACACTGAACTCCTGTAACCTTGGCACCTCAAAGGGGCAGCCTGTCCACAAAGAATTTCCCCAAGGGGATTGATAAAGTATCAATTATTATCATTATTATTATTATTATTATTATTAAATGAAACCCTTACATTTAAATTAAAACACCATAAAAAGAGTTTATAGTTTAATTGCTTCTAAAAGAACAAAGACAAAATCTCCACTAATTTTGATAGAGATATTTTACTGAAGTGCTAAAATGAAAAAAACTTTCACTTTCACACAATCAATCACCACTGAACTTTATTTAAGGGGCTCCATAAACAGGGCTAGTGGCCCTTTGACTGAGAGACTCTACTCAAAATTTTTTGTAATAAGGAATTTCATCATGTCAAACAGTAAAGACATTAATCTGGAACTATGAAAGAAGATGGCGGATGCTCGTCAAGGGGGGTGGCTATACTGTATTTTCCAAGCATTTCACAGTATGTTGCATTATTGGAAACAATATGCAAATATATGAAATAATATATAATATGAAAATATATGCAAATCATTGCATTCTGTTTTACGTTGATTTTACTCAGCTTCTGAAACTTGTATGGTATTAAAGCTTAATGATATCTGTCAGTAAATATGTAGAAATTAAGAGAGACTGTAAAAACAGAGATGGATAAATAGAAATGTCTGGAATGAAAAGTCAAGGACAGGGCAAAAGGTGGCATTAAATTCCATCCAATTAAATTTATAACCCACATTAAGCTATTTTGGCAGTCTGGGTTGCAGAAATTGAAAAATGGAGGACGTGTCCTCAGGCATGCCCGTCGAACACTCACACACGCGCGCACACACACACACACACACACACACACACACACACACACACACTACTCAATCAAAGCACCGGCAGCTGTAAGCACCATTTCAAGGGACGCCATTATGCAAGGAAAATGTCATTAGCAATTTTACAATTTCATGCATCAGTGCCACTAACATGTCTCTGGAAGGCAGTAGGGCACGGACGAAAGGTAAGGGCCCTGAACTCTGAAAACAAACCTGTGACTGAGATGGAGGACAATGAATATTTTGCAGCAGACCGCCCCTCCCTTTCACCATCTCATTTTTCAGCCTGATACCACCAACTGCCTAAGACTATTGCTGGAATATCCTTATCGGGTCCCAGAAAGAAAAAAAATGGCTGTAAACTGTGAAACCACAAACGTAGACAAAGTTTATTTGTTTTGGACATGTCTCCATTCCTTCCATTATTCCATGAGGTGGCTATATTACAGCTTAGTTTTTAAGGTTTCATCATTGCTGCTATTGTAAGGTGTTGTACTACTGAGATCTGAGAAACACAAGCAGTCAAATGATGAGTTGTTAATAAACACCTAGACTGGGCAAGTTTATTTTGAAGAGTAAATTAAGGCAGACAGTTAAATTATTACCTACCATCCATCACAGTTTACAGACCATCTTCATCAGGTCTAACCCACTGTTTATCCTGTGAAATGTGGAATTATATGGCATATCCAGCATCCTGATCCCTAAAAGGGAGGTTAATGTGAAAAGACTTCTCATGGGTGATGCTCTAGACCTTTCTCAACATCTCTGTTAACATCCAATGAAAACAACAGTATTAGTCACTAACATCAAACAGTATATCTGCATGCAACTCTGTTAAATCTTTCTGACCTAACATTTTAGCGCTTCAGTCCTATTTTATTACATATTTACCTTGACAAAATAGTCAGACAACAACACATGCTCCAGTGCTGCGGTGAGACTGACATAGCTTCCTGTTTTGGGGTGCTCAGAGTTCCCCAGTATCTTCTGCCCTCACTAGGGTATCCCCAAGGGGGCAGCACTCTCTGGTGGTGTACATTAAAACTGCACAACTGTTTCCCATACATCCACTTTACTGTGGATGTTCAGAAATTTCCACAAGGGCAGGTCATCTATCAGTAGGAAGCTAATGGCTAAGGCCCCAGAGGGTCAGTTAATGTTAAAGGGTATCTTTGATTGAACTGAGAAAGGGCAGGGGCCGAAGCCTGTAGAATCAGTCAAACCCCTATAAATGTATTTCAGTTGTCACAAGATCTACTCAAGCACTTTCTAATTTAATGTTTTCTAATGAGAGCAAAGTGCTTATTCATTTGAAAGGGTGTCTGCAGCTATAGGTACTCTGTTAATAAATTCATTTTTCATTTTCTTATTTTATTTTAACATTTAATTCAAAAGTCTTTGGCACATTGCTGTTATTTTTCTTCCTGACAG
Source organism: Helostoma temminkii (assembly GCA_900302695.1). Lineage (NCBI taxonomy): Eukaryota > Metazoa > Chordata > Actinopteri > Anabantiformes > Helostomatidae > Helostoma > Helostoma temminkii. The sequence goes on from OMLM01009395.1 coordinate 68,781, forward strand.
ACAGAAAGTTCAACTTAACATTGAATGAATGAAGAGCGAATGCAGAGGTGACTTTATTGGAAACCTGCCGTTGCTGTCTGCCAGTTAAAAAGACCCCCATGAAGAATGGTGTTGTGCATCCTCGCTTATCTCTCCAGAAACATCCTTTTATACGCTTGATAAGAACCTGACACAACATGGAGGACTTTTATGTATTTAATTAATCTTTTCGTTATTCTGAGCTAGTGACATATACAAGTAGATTCTTAAGAATATACAGCAAACACTTAATGCAACTTGATTTTTTTCTACAAGTACAGAGTGGCAGCGCTCAACCAAATACAACAAACAGTACATGCAAAGCTGTATGTTGGATAGCTATGATTTGTACCTTGTAGTTCACTGTATTTACATTTACAGCACTACAAAAGTAGAAGAAAAGAAAATTAACATTGAATAAAAGTGCCAAACCGTGGGCGGAGGAGATAGATGACTCTTCCTCCACAGAGAGCTGGCCTCTGCCAGAATCTGAGAATGAAAAAAGGTTATAATTAAGCCACATCCTTAGAGGCGTCTTGGAGGGATCAACCAACAAGCTGTCAGAGCTGCCAGTCTTTGAGAGGAGAACACAGTACCATAATTGAGCGGAGGTGAATGGGAACAGTAGGAAACACTTTTGACAAGCAGCAGCAAATTAAATATAATTCCCAAGCACCATGATTCTCTGAGTGAAATTAGCTTTTAATGGAGACACCAATCACCAATTTGTTAATTCTGCATACAGTATGTCAGTAATGTATTGTATAGATATCCTTAATAATGTTGACAACTTTACTTTATACTGTATATAAACCTGTAAGGTGAAGGTTAATTGACAAAGTGCTAAGGCATCAATGCTGCTGACTTTCTTTTTTGGAAAAATGCTTGTTCATTAACTTTCAGAATTTATCTTTCACCCAATGGCTGGATGGTTTTGGCATTTGGTAAGGTCCAGTACTATAGAAAGTTTGAAAACAAAACGAAGAAAAAGAACAAAACAAGTGGGGTTTGCAACATCTTTTTCAAGAGAGAATTGGCCAAGTTTTAGACACACACATACACAAAATACTAGTATTTTTAAAATTCTTTTGAATATCAAGGTTCTATTGTTTCCCTTGAAGTTGCAAATATGCTTAATTTATGGTTTATATTTAAAATAAAGTAAGTAATTAATGTAAATAATAAAATAAACAACTTTATCTAGATTAATGTTATCCCATCTAATAACAATGAATATACATCATTATGACATTAAACTGCAGAGCCTTTGTGTTATACCTCACACACACAATGCTGTTTTTCAAAAAAATTAGTTACATGCAATAACACGCAATCTAGGAGTGGATGTCCAGCATATTGCATGTAAGAGCCCAAACCAGATGGCCAGTTATTGACTTCCACAAAAAAATTCTTTAGAACAAAGTGAATTTCCCAGACTGAAACCTGGGCATCTAATTTCACATACGTATATAACATGAAACCATGAAAAGCATTGTATGACTGCTTATTTACTATTACTTACTATGTGTTACCCAGAAAAAGACTTTTACCAGCTCTGTTTGCAAAATCAGACTGGGAAAATATCAGATAAACAAAAGACACTCTATAGCTTTTTACAATCAGTATGAACATTTTTCCCTTTAGACACTGTGTTGTGAGGACAAGATTCTCTGGACTTATATTAATGGTTTCTATGGATAAGAGGCTCTTTTAACACATTAAATGCAGGCAAATGCCTACATCAAACAGCACTTTTTTGGTGCATTTTTATTAATGTCTATTTTTAGCTTTGTGTATCAACTCTTCTGTCCAACTGCCAAATCCTCATTGGTTGTTAAACTGTGTCAAGTCAGCAGGGGCAGAAAAATCTAATAAATAATCCATAATGTATCAAAAATAATTATTGCCTCACATCTGAAGAATACACACACAGATACTCACAGCTTCCTCTCAGCCTGAAATTTGAAGACAAAAACCATGAGCAGTCTGTTGGTCTTTGTTTGACTGATGGCCATGCTACAGTAATTGTATCAAATGTATTCCCCCCTTATGCAGGATGCCATTTTACAGTGGCGCTAACAGTTCTACTAAATCAAATTGGGACTTGAAAGCAGGCTTGTCTTTGTGCCATGGCATAGTAAAAAGGCCTTGATAAAGCTACTGTTTTGTGGCTACCTTCAGGCTATTTTACAACAAGAGCGCATTGACGGAGAGTGTTTCCATAAGAGTGCGTCCCAGGGGGTCACACACAACACTGTAAGTGTGACGTCAAAGCCCACAGCTGTATTGAACTGTAGGAGGTATAAGCAGACAGTTCTTTACTGGCTTGGAAAACATCACTGCAGGACAGGGCACAGTAGATTTAACACCCATGGGTGACAGGGTGACCTTGGTGCTCACTGAGGGAAGAACAAGTATCCACTGTACATGAGCTGATAAAGTGCTTTCCAGGCAAATTTTAGCCTCCTTTTGTGGCTCCTCTCACTGTAGACTTATATGACTTAAAGCTTCTCTGGACACTGGAATAATTTTGTTGGATGGAGTAAACTTCAAAATAAGGCAACAGTTTATTAGATAGTTCAAAACAGTGGTTCTCAACCCTGGCCCTTAAAGCACACCATCCTGTTTGCTTTCCAACTATCCCTGCCCTACCAATTCAATTCAATTCAGTTTATTTATATAGCGCCAGTTCACAACAAAAGCCATCTCAAGGTTAAAGACCTTGCAGAATTGAACAGTACAGCTAAATTACACAAAACAAATCCCCCTTGAGAGAGCACTAGACAAGAGGAGAGGAAAAGCTCCCTTTTTAAAAATTAAAGAAACCCCCAGCAGAACCAGGCTCAAGGTGGGCGGTCATCTGCCTCGACTGGTTGGGGTGAGTGGAAAGAAAGAGAGAAAACAACAGTTCACTTAACAACAACAACAACAACAACAACAACAACCAACAACAAAACACTTTGCCGGTAGGATGGGCCCACAACTGAACACTGGGAACACACAGCTGCAGAGAGAGAGAGGGGGAGAGAGAGAGAGAGAGAGAGAGAGAGAGAGAGAGAGAGAGAGAGAGAGAGAGAGAGAGAGAGAGATGGAGACACAACTGCAGGAGAGAGAAGACACAGAGTTAATAACAGGCAGTGGTGGCGTATGAATGGATGGAGA
>OMLM01009395.1:80641-108866 GCA_900302695.1 Helostoma temminkii
TTACCCTAACCTTAACCATAATCACCATATCCTAAATGTAAGCCTAACCCTAACCTCGAACCAAGTCATCACTCTAAAATTCCAGCATCTGATCTCCATGAGAGATGCCATGTCCCCACAGTAAGTAAGTGAGTTTAAAGATTTAGGTCACTAGAAAGACACTAGAAAGAGGCAGGGACTCCTGCACGACGAAAACCGAGATCTAAGTCATCTGGAGTCACAGCCAGGAGATAGAGAAATTGAGAGAGACCCCAAGACAGCTGAGAGCTTGAGTGAAAAGAGAGAAGGGAGAGAGACAGATGCAGTTTTTCAGAAGGTTTACAGTTAGCAGGACAGTTTACTGTATGGCATATACAGTCTAGTTTGTACAACATACTGACAGACCAACTCAGTGGTGATGTCATTTCACCTCTCAGACATGCAAACTACAATGTGTCTTATCTTGTATTTAGTTAAAAATCTAGCTGCATTGTTTTGAACCAGGCCTTTAGTATGTTTAACAGCCCATAGGCAAGAACAAGAAACAATTACAATACCTGCCAGTGTAGGTCAATGACCAGCCTTTAGCTGAGTTCATTAGTTCAGAGGTTTTCAAAGTGTGAGACACACCTGGCTGATTGGTGGATTCAAACCCAGCTCCTGCTGCCACCCTGCTGCCCCCTTTCCTTGTTCCTTATCTATAACTGGAGTTTTGTGAAAGCCAGAATCTAGTGAGAGGAAGTGAGAGGCTCCAATGCTATTAACTTAAATTAACATATTTAAGTATTGACAGCTTTGAGGGTTTCTTTTTTCTTCTTCTGGATGACACAAGTTGGTTTTCAGCTGTGATAAGTTGCATTTTGTCCCCTACTATTCTGTCAGCGAAGAAGTGTTTGGACTTCATTACAGCGTCAGCCAGGTCTCCACGGATCATTTTAGCCCAGAGCGCTAGCCGCTGATGCTAGGGAAATGTTAATTACCTCGCCAGCCACATTCAACATTCAGCCACTTCTCTCACACACACACATGGTGCTGGTGTCTCTGCCTCTGTGCTTCCTCCTTCCTGCTCTAACTGTGGATTTTGGAGGCAGTGATCTACCATCCAGAGACAGCACGGCTCATCCCACAGGCACTAAATGTTCTAGAAACTTCCACAGTCTCCCATTGTGCCTTCCATTACAGGAATGTGGCAATGAAAACTGAAAGCTGCATATACTGTGTCATTGTGGGACATTAATTAAACCAAACTTTTTAAAAAAGCATTTAGCCAACAGAGCATTATTAGAACAAGCTAGTAAAATGTTGGCTCTGATTGTTTGTTTGCAATAATTACAATTATTTTTAGGGACAATATTGCTATTACAGTGCCATAGTATCATTAAAAGGGACACTAGCAATTCTAGACAGAAGGTCAGTATAGTAGTTGTGGGTACTTGGTGAAAACAGAATATTATCTTGAGGAGATTTGATCCCCAGCTCATTCTTAAGCAAGACACCGAACGCCACGTTGTTCACAGTGGGCAGGCCAGTACCTTGGTGTGTGAGTGTGTGTATGTAAATGGAGGAATGAGAGTCATGTTGTAAAGGGCTTTGTCTGTTAAGGTAGACAAGTGCAGTCCATTTGTAGAGAGCTTTGTTTAGTCTGAGAAGGCTGTGTCACTCGGTATAATGGTCTCCACTTTCATCCAGTGACTTCATGCTGCTAGTTTCCCAGTTCGCAGTCTTTCATCACGCACATGCACAATTGTGAAAAGCTGATTGGAAACACTGGTCGTACATATAAGTGGCATAGAAATCAGTATTCTCCAGAAGAAATGCACCTGGGAAAATAAGATTTTTCTGATCCACTAGACCAGTCATGGAAAACCAGGATTCTAGTTTACAGACACAACCCAATTGCTTTCTTTCGTTTAGCATCCCCTTTGGGTGAAATTACACCAATTTTTATTCACAGAACCTGAAAAAACATTTGGATAAACTTATGTTATCATACTGTAAATTAAATGATCGGTTTTAATACTTTCGTTTCAAATCCCTTGCAGTGGCTGCCTGAAGTCTGGAACACAGACATCACCAGATGCTGGCTTTTATTCTCTCCAGGCCTTTACTGCAGCTGTCTTCAGTTCCTGCTTTGTTTTCATAATCAAACTGTGTGTTTTTTCCTCAATCTGACACGCTATGCTGATGCACAATAAACTTCCTAAGCACTTTCTTCCACTGAATGCTAAACTAAACAGTGACAAACACTAACCATGAAAACAGGTGGAGATAAAAAAATTTATGTTGTATGTCATTTGAACTTACTGAAATTCAACACGGGTTCTAAATATTCAATCCTAGTGACCAGGCTGAGAGAGTGGACATAAGGTAGTAAGATATCTTAACCCCCTGAAAACCCAAAACAGAGAACAGCAGCTGCTGAACTGGATCAAAGCACAGTGGTAAGGCACACAATGATGGCTCTTGTTTCCTGCTTTCTGCTGAGAGCAAAGGACTTAAGTTTCCATCAGGACACAAGTCTCCCTCCAAAAAAATGACAGCAAAATTAAAGACTGATGGAAAAACACACAATGATTAAATAGAATTAGAAAGCAAAAGGGATGGTAGAGCATTGAACACTAAAACCACACAGACAGATTTCATATAAGATTACCGTCTTATTTAGAGCACAGTGACCAAAACTTCTTCTTAATTGCACATTGCACAAAGTGGTTGCACGTTTTTGTGTGTATGTGCTAAACACAGCTGTCTGTTTAAGCTGCATGTCTTGCAAAATGTAATTGTTTGCACCTGTTTGCCTGCAAGAGCTTAAGAAAATCCCTGCTTTGCCTGTGTGAAGTACACAGACCATAGGCACATGTAGCAGTCAGGGAGCACAGTAAAGACTAATGATGTACATTAACAACTTTCTGCACAAAGCTTCTGTATTACATATATACATATCAACAGCTATGCTTAAAACACAGAGAGTTTAAAGACTCACTGTAAATCACAAGCCCAATTGGTTTTACTTAAGTGACGTTGAACCTGTTTAGTTTTCTGGTAATAAGTACATTTATTGTGACATGAACAAGGCAGGGATGTAATAAAAAGTCCTAGTTTCTGTCCATCGCTGTTAATGTTCTGCTACTTATTCCTCTCTACACTTTTCACTCACCCCAACTGGATGAGGCAGATGGCCGCCCACAGTGAGCCTGGTTCTGCTGGAGGTTTCTTCCGTTAAAGGGTTTTTTTCCTTTCTACTGTTGCCCAGTGCTTGCTCATATGGGATTTGTTGGGTTTCTCTCTAAATAACTTTTGTTTTGACCTTAATGTGTGAAAGGCGTTGAAATGATTTCTGATTTGACGGTTTGAGTTGAACTGACTAGATCAAGCCTAGCATATTCTTTTCCCCTGAAATTAACTTTTTCCTTCCTTTCATCCTTCCTCCTTCCATGCTGGATAGGCAAAACTCACCAGTGCAAAACCCAGCAGTCCCTCTGCATCTGAAGGACATGGGACACTCAGCAAAGTCCATACGTATTTTGGTCATGAAACATGAGTTTGACCACCATACACAGTCCTGGCATCACTCCTGAGGCAGTTTAACATGAACCTTGATGGTCAGGTGGGACAATTATGAAAATAAGCTACTAAGTACATTTATTTTAAATCTCCGCACCAGAAAAAAATGTCTCTTCCTGTCTTAGACTAACACAAATAACAGAATGAAAGCAGGTGGTGTGTGTTTTGGCTTGTTTATCTGTTCAGCACAGCAGCACATCACATATGACCTTCCACCACCATCTGTCCTTGTCGCCTCCTCATTTTCTCAAGTTGCCCTTTAACCTTGAGCAGGAAATATGACTTCCCTCAGATCCCTGCCGCTTATTGAGGCCATACCGAGCGCCAGACGTTCACCGTCCATTACAGTCAATCACAAACTGTTAATGTGTCACTCACCTCTAAGGAATTTGCCACACAAGCACAGCAGTGACCACATCCTCATAAGTCATTGCCTTCCCTGTAATTGTTGCAGGGGAAATGGCAGATTTATTGCCGCTGTGTGTCTGATAAGAAATTAATGAGGTGATAAAGCAACTGTAGGCCTTCGTACTTCCTAAGTGATCAAAGGAGTGGTAGATGACTGTGCTGATGAGTAAGAAGGAGCCTTCATTCTCACCATGAGGCTCATCTAGTATCTCCAAAAGCTGTGTTTTTGCTCGAAATTTGTCTCATTAAAACTGTGCTGCGAAGGAGTAAGAAAAGACCCACACACGTCCTTGCACTGGCATAATTTATAAAACTTCTCTGATTATAGAGACAGTTTCTGTTCTAAACAAAAACCTGTCACACTATAGTTTTAATACATGCATGACTTCATATGACTGACGTTTTTCTATGTACACATTTTGCAGATGTTCCCGCACTCATGAACACATGCAGTACACATGGTTCAACAATGTGGCACCTAACACAAAGCCTAGTGATGTATTGTGCAGTGTTGGTGGTGGGTGTGAACGCCTGCTATCGCTCTGACAGTAACTGTAAACACATGCTGCTGCTGCCTTTATGGAGTCAGGCAAACAGAGAGTTGTGGAATTAACTTTTAATTAGCTTCTCAGTTGACTTTTCTTAAGTTCATGAATAACTGCTCTGCCGACAACACAAATCAGCCCCTAGAAACACAATGAGATATATATATACAAAATACAAAATTGCATCCCCTTGTTTTTGGAAACTGAACTGCTGATTTAAGAAGCAATAGTACTTGCCTTCTTTAGGCTAGTTGAGTGTGTAGAGTACCAACAATTGTGGGATAGATTTCTAACTGGCCATAAACAAATAACCTTATTCTGAAACTCAAACATTTTTTTTGTGAGAATCTGGAACCAAGTAACTGAAGACCTGATATAACACTGTGTAGTAGTGATTTCACAGCATCTTAAACTAGACTAGATAAGGAAGTATAAAGGCAGGTGCACTACTGAGCAAGAGAACAAATATATTAGTGTTTCTAGTTCGAGGAACAGACATCTCATGTCCTTAAATAGATTCTTCTGAAGATGTAAATTTTTAAAACATATCAAAATAATTGTGTGACTTTTGGCTGTAACAAGATGTCACTCAGTACAACAGTGTAATGAACTTCTAAGTCAGAGGAAGATAAAACCATTTCTGCTACCAATACTACTACTACCACCACTACTATCACGTTATTGATCCCCTGGACAGCTGCACATGGATGACGGTGCTACTACAGGATTTCAGTGTTTTGTCCAAGGACATCTCGACTTGTGGCCATAAGGAACTGGAAATTGTACAAGCAGTCCTTGGGTTCATGGATGACTGCCCTACCAATTGAGCACAGCCACCCCATATGAAGCTTCACACACACACATAAACTGTTAACATCTACACCATTATCCATTCATCTGCTGTACTCTCCTTTATCTCCTGCTCTTCATCCCATCAGTGTGCACTGTCCTGATTCATGTTTGACAAAAGCAAAGGTGAAAGAATGAACAACTTGCTTCTTTATCACATAGCTCGGCTCCATTCAGGCCTCTTTGCCTCTTTCACGAAGGAGGGCCGCTGTGAAATATCGATTGCAGCGAGGCCTCAGCTGACCGCTACACAGATAACAGTGACTAAATGATGGATCTTTCAATGGGAAGAAGGCCTTTAACACAGATCTGTGCTGTCTTCCAGGCAGAACTAAGTGCTGGTAACAGCCTCAAGGATGTTAACTCTTATCTATGACGTATCAAGCTGCATCTATGACTGCTAGCAAAGTGCTACAGCCTGTGTTCTAGTGCCCCAGGTTATATTCTTGCAGACTGTTCAGGCTACAGGCGGGTTCTTAAGATCTGCCTTTCCCCTTCCTCCTCCTCCTCCTCCTTCTCCTCCTCTCTACCTGTCAAACACTGTGAGCTCCCGCACTTCCAGCCAACACAAACGCCTGCTTGGTATTGATGGATAGAGACAGCTGGAGTGGAAATAGAAAACGTTTAAGCACACACACACAAACATGCACACACCAGACTGTTTATAGAGGGTGCAAGGAGAGCTGGGGAGCAGATTAACAATTTTACTGCCCAATTAGCCCACTTAGCAGGAGAGGAAATGGCTCTAACTTCCTTTCTTGTATGTTTGTGTGTTTCCAGTATACAAGTAGGACACTGTTTTGGCCCTCTCTGATCTAATTCTGACAGCTGCGACTGGCTGCGGGCTGTCACATGTCGCATTCACTTCCTGTTCATGTAAAAGCTTTTCAAAGCTTGCCACAGATCTGCAGACCTGCAGGGGGGGTTGTGTGTTTATACCCCCTGACACACAGCCGAACAGCTCTTTTGTAGTTAATTTCATTGCATAGTGGGCAACAACTGATGCTGCACTTGGTTTTCCTCCTAACATCCCAGCACAAAGACTAGAATGTCGGGATTTTTTTTTCCAGCTTCCATGACATGTTGGGACATAACGATGAATGCAATATGTTAGGGAGGAAAGTTACACTTACAGAAGTTACACATTAAGCACTTTTATCTTACAGTTTTACATCCTTGTATATACTTGTTTTGTTGTGTTGATTGTGCTGTATCAGAAATGAACCTGATGGAAGTACCTGAAGTGCAATTCTGTGTATCACAACTAGGATGTTCTAAATACAGCTGTTAGCCTGTGGGTGCCCCTCCCTATCTGACTAGCCACAACAACCTGTAAATTTAGATCCTACTGCTACAATAACTTGATGCAATCAATTGAGGGAAGGAGTACTTTCAATGGAGCTAGTAATTTAATTCAAGAGCACAAATTATTTATTAGAAGGAACAAATTACTACTTTGTGCACACTAATTATCAAAAAATTGCACCCTTGATACCTTGTGAGCTGTGTAGTCCTCAGTCATTCTGCCTGCCTTAGATATTTAATCAAACAAAAACTAATTGAAGACATAAAATATAAATGCTGCTAACTGAGTTGTTGACTGTTGGCTTTCTTGGTGGGTTTACACCTCAATTGCATGTTGAGTCTATTTATTTTCCATGGTAATAGTGTAAAATACTAGCTGCCACAGAGATGTTACATACTATATTATTTTCTCTGTGGTGCATAAAACCATGACCACACAAGACCAGATTAGTGGACTGAAAACCACAAAGCTAAGAATAAGCCTGAATCATTTAACAGTGCACTTTTGTTTCTGCTGAAGTCTCCCCACCACTGCTCCCTCACTGTTTTTTTTTCTATTTTCCCTCTGGGGATACTACCTCATGAGGATCCCAGCCACCCCTGTGCTGTCTGCTTGACAGTGCTCTGTCAAGCCCCAGCCTCTCCTTCCTCCCTTCTCGTGCGTTACCATAGAAACCGACGGCCGTGGAAAAGTACAAGCGAGTGGATTGTCTGGGAAAAGGACAGTGAGAGATAGCGATAGGTGACCAGGCCATGCTGCAAGAGAGCTGCCAAAAAATGGGTTTGAGCGTCTGACACACCAAAGGACAATGCTGTTTTACGCTGTTGAGGCTGGTGTCGGGCCCTAATGCTCCTGATGGTTTTAGCACATTAGGCCGTGAAATAATAACAATGAAAATAAATTCATAGTCACGCAATATCTGCAAAGTCACAAACGATAAGAAACCACATTGTGCATGTGCAATTTAAAAGTTTAAAGCACATTTAGGCTTGTTTTTTTCACTTTACCATGAACAAGGCAAATTAGGAAAAAGGTGCCATAAAAGTGGTTGTGTGGGATATGCATGTTCTGTGCTGAACAACCTTTACTTACCAGTGGGGGTGGTCTATGACACTACTTGTCATGCACTGACATTCTTGGTGTCCATTCACAGTTAGTTTAACCACCATTGCATTTTGACCCATGTAGCTCATGATGGTCAGCCCATAAAGTGTTAACAAATTAGAGACTGAACAGAACGTCAAAGACTTAAACGCACAGTAGTTTTAAGCACTAGCGTTGCTATGGAGCAACGTGTTTAAAAGTGGGTCAGCACGTAGTTCAGGTAACATTATACACATTACTGTCAGTTGCTGTGGTTTCTTAAGACTTCCTGGTCCCTCCAATGCTCAGATTTTTATAATAAGTAGGTGCTTTTAGATTTACAGGCACCACAGGTGTGTTTTTTTATTAATGATAATATAGTATACAGTATAATATATAATAGTATACAGTATGTACAGAAATACACACAGAATATCACCATGTTTTCACTGTTTATTGAGTATTTATTTATTTATTGAGTCAACCAAATTTGATAGTTGAAGTTGAAGTTGTAAGTCAGTGCAGATAATACAAGCGCATTTCTGATTTCTGATTCTAATCTTGTCATTGTAGTTATCAATACCAGCCTCTCATCACCTGCAGGACTCTAATGCAGAATTTGTTTGATGCATTCAGGGTACAGTACAGAGAATAGGTTTTCCATGAAATGGTCAGACTATGGTCTGTACCTTAACTAAGATGATAGGTGAAAGATCAACTTCCAAATGGTTCTTTCATTCATAGATTTCTTGTTCAAATAATAGGTAAAAGCACTAGCTTTTATGGGTATTATTTATTGCTAAATTAACCAAAGGAATCATGTACTAATAATAAATAACTGTTATATATGTATAATAAAAATAGTCTATTAGGTTAATCAAAATATTGTTAGATTAATTGACTAATTGAAAAACTGAACAATCAATAGTTGTCTTTTTGAAAAAGTGTTTGCTTATCATTTATTGCTTATCAATTAAAACACAGTAAAAAAATATGCTGAAATAAATATATATAAAAACTGATACTACGTAGAAAGTAGGGTGAAATATAATGGGTAATTATCTTTTTTTTTTTTTTTTCTTTTATATTTAATTATTCAATTTGTCAGCATCTTATGGATACATAGTTTTTACCACTTTGCGTCTCCATAGCATGATAATAACTAATAATGATAACAACTACAGCAGATCTGTGACACATCCTAGCAAGAAAGACATGACTGCCATTAACAAGGCTAATAATTTAGTTGTTCCAGTGTCACACGGGGTTATCGGATTAGCAGAAAGCTAACAGACTGGAGCGGAATGTTGATCTCATTCATTAAAGGAAAAGTCCCATCAATGCATCTCACAAGCTGTGCATTTGTTATGCAACCACACATCTCTATTTAGTGTATCTTCAATGAGATCTGAACATCAATAATGAATGGCTTGCCCCCGTTTCAGATTGGGCTGGTTTAATCTGGATCACATGTGCGCAGTAAGAAGTGCGGCTGCAGTCTGACAACTAATCTCCCAAACACTAACTGTAACATATACTATACCATAGTATCACATACAAACAACCACTGTGGAGCTTTATTTGTGAATATGTGTTGTAACTGTCCTGTCTTTTATAATGAGCGTCTTCTTTGTACAGTGGTGCTGGTACAGATGAACAGAGTTGATACAGTGCAGTTTGTTCTGAATTAAAGACACTCTGATAAAAGTAACCACTCAGACTATATGACTATATGGCTGATAGAGCCCTTCTCAACCTTTTAGCACAACTTCATGATTTTTAGAGAAAGTGGTGCAAAACCATTCATGCGCCCTCAAACCTCCACAATTACTCTTTGAAACTCTGCATCATGTGGCTCCTTATTGATGTTTGGATTGAACATTGGGAAACTCAACATAACTTATTCTACGCCTCCTACAAAACTGTATTATTAATAGGCTAATCAACATATATGGTAAGACCATTAAACAAGTAGAATGCAAACTCTTCATTTGCCCTGCTTTCTTCATCTACAGTCTTCCTCTTTGGTGCTGCTGATTGGTCCTTTTACACCAAGCCAGATCCTGGGCTGGTTTAGAGCTAGTACTTAATTTCCAAGAAGTTGTTCATGTTTCCACAGCCAAAGAACCAGCTCTCAGAAAACTGCTTCCATAGTGGTACCACTTGACTGATGACCAACCACATGACCAAAAAGATAAACAGCCTCGTTGTAAAGATAAAAATCAGTGTATCATTTTTTAGATTTGTTAAACTGCAGTTTCATTGTTAATGCTAAGTAGCTGTCCAACAGCTAAAGTTACAAAAGGCTAACATTAAGGTCCAACATTCAGTTGTAACAACAATCAAATCGAACTTACCCTCCCTATTCACATCAACGAGGGGTCCAAAACATTAGAGACACCTCTTAACATGACGTACAACTCCACCGTCCACAATGACCTTAATAATGCATATGTGGTAGAATTATCACATTTCTGACAGATTCAACTTAAAAACTGAGAAATTAATGTAAATATAGTATTCATAGTAGAGCTGTTCTACTAGATTGTTTGGTGTATACACAATGTAAAAAGAGTGACACTCTAAAAAATGAACATGGCCTCTAGATATAATACTAATACTCATCTTTATATAAACATAATGGTCACAGAAGTTGGTTGTTTTATCATTGTTAGATCCTCTAAAACTAGGGATGAGTTCAAACACTATAGTCAGTCATGTGTTTGAGCTGATACACATGCAGGAAAGTCTTCAGAGGAGATGATAAATTATACATTTAGCATGTGTGTGCCGACTGTGCTGTAGACTACAGACTCCCAGATATTTCATATGTTGTCAAGGAATGCCATTACCGTTTAAAATCACTAATTTCAAAAGGTTGTGTGAAAAACATAAGCTCAAGGCCTGAGAGTTTTTAGTTCATTTAAGCTTCTTCAGCCTGTCTGGAGGTGGATCACTTTGTAATACTCTCTCTACTTTGTTTATTTCTGCAAGTATTCAAAAATGTTTCATTCACTGGGATGTTTTCTAACTGTGTCCTGAAAGTGTCAGTTATGATAAGTGATGTTTGAATTAACAGATTGCGTAGCAAAGGAGTCTCACTGCTTCCCTTCCTCTTCCTCTATCCCAAAACAACAGGACCATTTTTTATGAGCATTAAGGTGATATTTCCATCCCACAGTTCATTGCTCCCACAATATTTAAAAGATGACACATAATTTCAGCATCTCCGCATCTCATAGGACTGATTCAGTTTTTCATAACTCTGCAAATTCAACTTCACATTTTTTTATTAACCATGACATTTTCCATCAAAAGTCATAAAAATGGGGAATCATTTTGAAACTACTCAGATTTTCAGCCCATGAAGGACTGAAGATTGAATAGCCCTTTCCTCTTAGATTTTGAGGAGCTAAACAGGAATGACTTAATATCTAATCATGTCATACTATCATTTGGGGTGTGTGAGTTCAATCAACACAAGTTTTTTTAAGAAACAAAACCATGTAGACTTCCCAGCAGGCATTGTTTGCTAGAAGAGAAGAGAATCCTTATAAAAGGAGAGCCGAGAACAGGTGAAGCAATCAGCACAGGTAAGAGCAATCTGGATTAAATAGGCGAGAATAGGAAGTGGAGAGAGACAATAAAAGAGGTGACCGGAAGTAAAGCTGGAGGTTATGACAGTATCAGACACAGGTTAGGCTCAGACATAAATGTGCATGCATGTTTATTAAATGGTGACATCAGATTACATGGTACCAGTCTGATTTTTTTTTGCTCAGATGTAGAGCTCAACGAAGAGAAAAGAGCATAATTGAGGGAACAACTTCTCATAACCTTGTTGCACGTCATACTGGAGGTGCATATCTGGGACACCACTTGACCCTCTGTCCCTACTGTACAAAAAGACTAGTTTGTCTCAGTTCTGTTGCCTAGTTTGACATTCTTCCATGCAAAACCATAAACAAGGTGAAGCAAAAGAGGAATGATGTTTATAATTGCACTGATTGTGTAACCAGTCTATCGCAGGCTTAATAAAACACTGAGTCCAAATTTTAGTCTCACTTAAATCTCATTCAACATGGGAGTTGTGAATCTGAACTGTAAAACCAAACAAAAAGCTGAAAGATGCCAAAACAATCCGTTGAACACAGTCAGGTGGGTAGTCTGTGTGGGTTTGCCAACAGGACTTATTTCTTGGTTCTTGAAGACGATTTGCCTTCCATCCAGAAGGCTTCATCAGTTCTGACTGGACAGACAGCTTCAGTTCACCATTCAACCGGTCAGTGCAATTAAAGACTTAATGACACACTCCACTTCAGCCTGTCTCCACCTGCTGCACAATCTATTACTATAACTACCCAATTAGCTTGGTGGAGGGTTACATGGACTAGAGGCACAATCAAACCATCCAGGCCTTACTGAGCCGACTCCTTAAGCTTACAACTCAATCTGTACCGGCAGCAACCCTCAAAGTGACAATATTTAAATTCACACAGTCTCTTTCTCACTGTCATACATAGCCGCTCTGCATTCACTGGAACATTCATAAAAGTGACAGTATCATTCCTGGGAGAAAAAATGCATGTACCTGCCTGTGAGACAGAATATTAAAAAGGTAGCAGGTAAGAGACAAAATGGAGAGACGATGAGTGGGAAGGAAATACTGACAGAGAAGGGGAAGTGATGAAGTGTGTTGGATTACAGGGTGACATTGAAAGAAGCCTCTCTGTCCCTTTTTACTCCATCCCTCTCTTCCACTATTCACTAACGCAGCGCTCTTCACTTCCCACACATCATCCACCAACTCGTGTTCCCTCCCCCTCCTACCCGTCCTCTAGTTGCCTGGTGGCATCGCACGAGTGCCTGTCAGAGCTCCAGAGAGTCACAAACATTTTCCCAAGGCAGACATGAATGAGATCATTGTCAGAGGGAGTGGGAGCGGAGGAAAACAAGGAGGTGGAATAAAAAAGAGAGAAGAACTGACAGGAGATAAGGAGAGGAAATGAAAGGAGACGGGAGACAAATAGAGAAGAGGATATGAGAACACAACAGAGGAGAGTAAGAGTAGGGCAAGATGAGAAAAATGGTATGGTTAATGGAAAAGGGGGAAGATAAATATGCGCTAGGAGGTAAAGAGGGATGGAGGAAAGGTGGAAGAAAAATGAAACCAACAAAAAAAATGAATGATGGAAGGGCAAGAGAAGGAAATTAGCGTCAAAAGTCAAAGAAGTTTAGAGAAAGCAAATGTGGAGAAGAGGTTTATAAAAGGTCAAAAGACCAAAGGACAGGAATAAGATGATGTAAAAGGAAATGGAGGGAAAAGAACAGATACAACAGTAGGGAAGATGAGGGGAAAAGAACATAAAAGAAGAAGAAAGTATAAAAATAGTGAAAAACAGCACAAACAGAAAACAAAATCAGAAGCAGAAGATGACTGAAATAATGTTGACACAGTGTGCAATCATGTGAAATAAAGATGAAACATTCCTGAGCATGAAAACACGCCATGCTTCATTCTAAAATACAAACTAAAAGAGCCTGAGTGTAATTCTACACGTATATTAATCAGTCTTATGAGTTATTTAGTCATGTTTTATGTGGTCTTCATTCTACTTGTAGATAATGATACAATTTTTGTGGTGCAAGTCCCTTTTCCTGAATATGAATATTCCAGCTAAATAATAAAGTTTATCATACATTTGAGCAAAAACAACACCCATCACTTAATATCCAGTAAGAGCACTTGAACTGTATTTATAGCATATACTACATATTTTCTGTTACGCTGTTGTCACCCACAATTGAGAACATCTTTCTGGTCTGTGCTCCTAAATGTAAAAAGGTTACACAATGTACTGTAGCTTTAACATTTAAATTGAAAGGCTTTATGTGTCAACTAAAAACTGGAAAAAAAGAGGGACTGCTGGAGGGCAGTATTAAGTAACAAGCTGCTGTGTTGACTATTAAATGCATGCTATCAGGCTGAAAAAACACAACCAACTATCAGCATTAAACCCTTGAGATCAGATATAATGGCAAACAATACAAAGACTGAATTTACTTCCATGACCTTCTGGGTGGATTTGAAAGACTTCCATTGTTCCCAAATGATCAGATGACTGGCCTAGAGGAGGAGGTGCCAGTTGAGTGTTACGATTAGGAATCATGGGACTCCTAATTAAATTTGCCGTTTCATAAAATGTTACTGATCCCCACTGAAAGGAAGTCAAAGTGTGGTGGTGCTGAGTGCTCTAATCACCTTTAAATCAAACAGTGTGGGTGTGTGGTGACATCATCACACTACTTCTTCCAACTATTCATCAAATTATCCACCAAAAGGATCAGTGGAGGCTGTTTTCAGTCAACACAAAGTAATCTCTCTCATTAAGCAGTTTTCTATTTGTGTGCACCAGAGAACTTTACATCTGTTTGCAAATTGCCATGTTGTACCTTGCCTTAGTTTCTAAGTTTTATAAGATGTACAACATCCTGTGTGGAGGATTTCTTACTGAACACTTAAGGGGCTACTTGCACTTATCGAACTATGATAAGTAGAAAGTTAAAGGCTGAACATACAAGCAGGCAGCTCACCCCCTTTTGTCTGTCTCATATATAGCTCTTCTATAGCTCATTTCACAGAGCTAGGCATATATTTTTTGGAAAAGCAAATAACCGGTGAGCTTCTTGAACACAGCTTTCTATTGTTCTAAAGGTCATAAAAAATGAGCAAGGACATTTGTCAGTTCCAGTTCCCAACTTTTTTAGTATTCTGAAACAGTGGCACAATTAGGGAAAATGGACAAAATCCTTTTTACGGCAAAGAGGATAGAGTGTTTTTCATCCAGAAGAGTCCCTGGGGGGGTTCTGGAAAGGCCTGTATAACAGCTTTTTGTGCTGTTAATCACCAAACCCAGTAAAATAACCTCTATTAATTCAACATTTCATTTGTGGAGCAGTTTATACACAGATCAGTGTAATGATGTCTGGCAAAAATGCACTTTGGGATGAATTGTGATGATGGTGGGGGCTGTCGTGCTGTAAAATTTTAATTCTATGTACACAGTCTTTCAAGAGTAAATGGAAAATAAGCTATATTTACATCTTTATAATTTCTATTCAGTTCTGCATTCATTCTCTGTGGCCTCAATGGCCTCTGGCCTCCATCGCATGCCAACACCTAACTATCATTGGCTTTGACAGCTTCTAGTCTTCAGTGCACACTAACATTTACCCATCTCCACTGGCTCCTGGCAACCTCTAGTTCCCAATAATTAATCTCAATCAAATTCTATCTCTCTTACAATTTTTCACACAATAATAATGTATTTATCAATGTATGTCAATATTAAGTACTGTAATAAGGCCAAGTCACTCAGACTTAGCAAAGTTCAAAGGATCTCCTTTAACATCTCTCTCCACCCTGCATCTTCAACAATTATCTATTGATTTACTTCTTGTCTCCAAATCCAATGATGCTGGTGTTCAGCTGAGAAAAGGACTGGATCATCCGTTTACTGGCTTTATCTATACAAGTGTCTTACTCACTGCATAAATTTGTTGTCAAATCATGATCAGTTCTTATATTTTGTAGATTACTATGCAAGGATCTTTGCCTAGGAACCAATGTGTGTTTAGCTTGGACTGGATAGCCTGTCATTAAATATGTATGGTGGCCCATAGGTGCACAGCACAAAAGGCAAAAGACGAAAACGCAACAAAATAGAAAACATTTCACAAATGTTCAAATGTCATCGTATTTTCTGAATGTGCACATTGCTCCCTTGCCAGATTTTGATAACCTTTCTGAGGACCATGCTGGTCCATTTCCTTCGCTCGTTGGTTGGTGGTAAGATGGCTAAGGAGAAACAAGGAATCAAATGGAAGGACTGTAAAGTCTTCTTCTTTGAGGATTTGACAGTGGGTCAAGCCTTACCACGTTACTCCATTGTTCATTTCACTACACTGGCCTTCAGTGGCTGCCCACATCAGATTCAAAGCTTTGACATTTCCCTACAGAGTAATTGACTCATCTGCACCTTCCTACCTTAACACGCTAATCCAGGTTTATAATCCCTCTTGTTCACTACACTTGGCCAATGAATGTCGCTTGGTGGTCTCTGCACCAAACTGCAAAAGATCCTAGGCAAAGCTCTTCATCACATTTTTCCCACAATGGTGGAATGATCTACCAAAGTCTGCCAAATGACTAAATGTAACTGTAAATGTAAATGAGGGTACGTCAACCAAATTAGGAGGAGAAAAAGAATTAGGAGGAAGGTTCTTCAATATTTGATATTTAAGGATAAAAATATTGCATTTATTCAAGAGTCAATGGTCAATGTAAGTAAAATGATGGTTGCCCCACATTTTAAATAAGTTTCCATGATGTCATCAGTTGATATACTGTACCACTGTGAACATTTTAAACAATTTAATAAAGTGATTAAAGAATTCTTTTGGAATAATAAAAGACCAAGAATTTGAAATGTGTGCATGAACATACACAGGGGGCCTAAGGCCTCTCCAATGTAAGATTATATAACTAGAATTTGAAGACAAACTGAGTGAGCACTGGAAGGGAATGGACACAGAAGGTTGCAGAATATTTAGGGAAATGTTTGGGCATGAGGATACCTAAGTCTCCAAGTGTGTTTCTACTCTTGAATCAGACAGAATTAAGCTAGGCCGACGCTGTGTGACATTTTTCACACAGTTGTGTACGTGTTAACTTACACGTACAAACACATTTTAATTGGCCTTCCTGCTAGGCCAGAAGCTGTGACTTAAGCTTGCTGTAGAGTGACGTATATACGTGTCATTGTTAACATACTTTCTAGCGTAGCTTGTTGCTGTCTGGAGGGATTAAAAAGGCCAGCCTTCAGGATTCATAATCTCACGTTTATTGACTCATCTCATCTGCAAATTAATATATTACAATAAAGACACGTAATATTAGTTCAAGTTACATATCAATAGAAGCTTTTTGCAGCTTCAACCTACAGCAAATCACAGCACTTAGAGTGTTAACAAAGAGGCATTTATGATGCAAATAGCGAACAGATGCATTAAGTGAACCACAATCTTAAAGTTACATATCAATAGTTAACCATTGCTGTTTCAGCAGTACAGCAAAACACAGTACTTACAGAATTACACTGCTAACAAAAGTAAGTAATTATATTGTCAATACACTGCAACCCGCAGAATACCACAAGATTGCAATCCGCTGCTCTGACGACATGCACCTGCGACGGACCAAACCCTACGCTGGAAACGGGTTGGAGTTGACTACATTGCTACCAGCATCTATATCACTAGCCTTATGTGCCCACACCGTACAGGTCAGACAGTCAGCTGGGATGAGGAGCTTACACTGACCGTGCACACGGTCATAAATCTGACTGGGGTCAGATTTATGCAGTGATATTTTATGATGATGATGAACATAATCATGGGAGTGCAGCAACTTCTTTGTGCAACCAGCTAGGACCTGACAGCAGTCTTTGTCTAATAGACATATGCGTTGTGCATTTCACCCGAGTCCGCTCTCCCAGCTCCCACACTCAGTCAGTCTTTTGTTTGAACACAAAGTTGTCTCTTGCCCAATGTCCTTTTTCCTCACACTGGAAACAGACTTCTGGATAACAGCGATGTTGCCTTCTTCCTCTGCCAAGCCCTCTTCCTTGTCGATGTGGTTGGTTCTCGTGCCAAACATGGCGTATTGTCCAACCAATGTTTACGCCTCTGTGTCTTTTCTGCATGCTCTGCATGTTGCAGAATGTCTTTTGAACTGGTATGCATGTTCAAAAGAATACAACAGAAAAAAGTACAAGTAGTTGTTTTGATCATGTTTAATTTTATTTAAATGCCAATTGTAAAACAAAGGTGGATCGTGTCCACCTCTAGATGGCTCAGAGCTTTGACTGGCCTGAACCATCGAAAGAAGGGCCTGCAGGACATAGGACATACCTGATGTTGTAAAATTAATGTTGTGGATCATGTCCACCTCTGGATGGCTCTGAGCTTTGATTTCTATGAGCCATCCAAAGAAGGGTCTGCAGGACATAGGGCACACTTGACATTGGCCTTAGTATTGCTTGATGAGCCATCCAAAGGAGGGCAGAGACAACATAGGGCACACTGAATATTAGCCCTAGTTCTGCTGTGATCAGTCAAGAAGCCTGTCTGGACAGTCAGACAGACCTGTGGGAGAGCCATTTCTTTCTTCTTGTCTTCAGTGAGATTTTCCAGGACATCCTCTGCTTTGTTTTTATCTGCCATAACTTTATTAGAGTTGAGCTTGCGGTTTACCCTTCGAATATGCATTTTCAGGTCATGCCTTTCTTGACGTGCAGCATGTCCCTCTGTTTTGATAGCTTTGTGCCTGCTCTCCACACTTTCAAAATCCTGAAGCTCTTTTTGAAGGTTTGCTAATTTGTTGCGGAGAACAGAGTTCTCACAGCTAATGGTGTCTTTAGCCTGTTTGATTTGATCATATTCCGCAATCATAAGATTTTGTTGTTTGACCTTTTCTTCTATTCTTTGCAGCTGCTGCCTGAGGGCGTCCCTCATCTGGGAAATGGCACAAATCTCAGCTTTCATTGTATAATATTTGTCGAGCCAAGGCTTTGCACTTTCATATCGGTCTTTCATATGGTGGAGTTGGCTTTGTAGTCTGCAACTGTGGTTGAGCTTGGCCTGTTTATCGGCTTTCAGTGCTGCATAATTAAACCTCATACGTTCTTCATCACGAAGTTTGTCAGTCAGCACACCAATCTCATGTAGGAGATTAATGTTGCTCTGATTTATGACTTCGTTCTGTTCCTTCATTGTTTTACTTTTCTCTTCCAGTTGATCTTGTCTGTAGAGTTTCTTCTGAAGGTCTGTAACCTTCTCCTCCAACATTTTCTGCTTCTGGCTTAGAGATTTGTTTTCTGTTTTAATTTTCTTGTAGTCATCTTCCAGTGCTGTTTGATCCTTAAATTTGAGGTTAAGGTCCTTGATTTCTTCTTGGAGATTCTGATTGTTTTTGATGAGCTTTTGTTTTTCTTCTTGAACACGCTGATATTTTTCTTCCAAGGCTACTTGAGTCTGGAGTTTAATGTTCAACTCGCATACTTGCTTTTCAAGGTGTTTCTTTATATCACAAGCGGCATTTCTGTCAGCTTTTAGCTCTTTATATTTGTCTTGCAAAGCTTGGAAGTTTTCAAGCTTAAGGTTTAGTTGATGTATCTGGAGATTCAGGGTGCCATTTTGTTGTTTTATGGCCTCTGTTTCTCCACTTACCGTGCAAAACTTGTAGAGAAGACTTTTCCGCCCCTCTTTATCATTGTCCAAAAGACTGCAGCCTTCATCAGAGTGCTGGGAATTGATACATTTACGCAGGGACATGTTTAGTTAGCTTTTGTATCCTCCTGAATACAGACAACTGTGTTACACGTATTTAGGATAAGACACAACAACACACACTGTGTTTCAAACAGAAATGCTTGGATTTGTGTTTGAAATCAATGGAATTTGAACACAGGAAGTGACACATTCTAGAGAACTGGGACTGGCCAATCACAACCTGTGACTGTGATATCAAAGTCACAACTGTTTTCATGTATCTGTGAAACTAATGTGCAAGTGGTAGTTGTCTATGTTGAGTCACACAAAGTTAAATCAAATATGCTAGCAAGCATTAGCGTTAAAACACCCCTGCCCAGCAATATATTGTCTGTGTACACAAAAACGGTAGTCTGAGTTTGCAGGACATGAACACATTCCTTAAATAAAGTACACTTTTGATGAATTTTCAAAACTAGCACAGTTGGAAATGCATGCACAGTGGGATTAACCGAACAACAACAGCTCTTAGAGGCCTATGCTTACATGCTTACTCATGGAAGCTAGGGATACAATACATAACTAATGCTGTTGTTGTTGCTACTTAGCTACAGGAATAACATTGATAATTGGATTTTTGGCCATTGGATTTTCGTTTTGAAATGAATAAACGAAAACTGGAAAACCAGCCATATTTCCGATTTCCAATGCTATCTGGTCGTGTTGCTGAGTGTTTGCTGAGGAGTGTTGATGAGATGATCTGCAGCAGACAGCTGCATAGACAGGATGACCACAACATCTTGACTTTCAGGAAGTTAGCACATAGCGCTATCAAACAAGCTGCATATCTACATGTACCAGAGCACACAGAGAGTGAACCACAGAACAGTTAACTTTAACTCACCTGGTGTCAGATCACTGGTCTCTGGCAGCGTCAGAACTGGTCCCCAGATGTGGCAGGTCCGTGCAGTGGTGAAATTAAACGATTCAGGGGTCACGTTCTGTAACTAAACTTTACATAATGTTTCTCGGTTGTTCTCAAACTGTCCGCATACTGGTGGTGTTGTGCTGAATTCTGCATAAACTGCTCCCAGGAGTCTGTACATGCGTCGGATGGTTTCAACTTCCAGGTCACAACAAAAAATGTGACACACATATGCAGACACATTTTTTTCCTCTTTGCAAATCGAGAAATGGCTGTTTTTCCGATTTTTCGTTTTTTCATTTCAAAATGGAAATCCAATGGCCAAAAATTACATGAACCAATAAAGCTAAGTTAACTACTGCCCCCTATTAAACAAATTTTTATTTTGTCAGGAAACAGATTTGATCTGACCATTTGGAAGCATCCTGTTGATGTTTAAATTGTGAAAACTATAAGTTACTTATTAAGTATTATTCTGACTGGCTATGTGTGACCTTGTGAGGTCCTATAATGTGAGGTCCTATAATCCTATAAGGTCCCATCTTATAACAGATAGGACCTTATAGGATTATAACATTTTAAATGTTACATAAAACCTGGTTGTGTTGTATCAACTGACATTTATTCATACAGATTAGTACCATTATATTTTTTTACTGAGGGAGCAGGAAAAGGGTTAAGTGTAGGGGAAAAAAAATCTAGCCTGGAGCTGTTTTTTTTCCTCCACATTGTTGAAAAAGACACTTGTCAGTGTCAAAGGGAGGTGTCCAACTTCCAAAACCTAAAACCACACACACCCATATCATAGACCTACCTGTATTTACTAAAAAACCTAAGCCTCTACCGTTACATCTGTCTGGGTGCTGACTCATTGTGTCGTAGTTCATTGACATTCCAGGAGAATGAACAATGTCTGCATCTATCCAGAGATATGCAAAACAGAGAGAAGACTCCTGTTGGGAAAGGCAGTAAAGATTAGCAGTAATCAGAGAGGAATGAGTGGAAAATGCCAGGTCTGCTGTTGCCTGTCAAGGACAAAAGGTTTTGTATTTATTCAAATTTGGCAACTGTCAGGTCAGCGACTGTTGCAAGGCACAACCTAAAGGACATGTCACCACATGATCTATTGTCCTGATCCATGTAAAACACGTGCACAGGTAGAGCTTGGTTAATTTTGTTTCCCAAATTACATCATAGTATTTTTAGAAACATGAATTCAGTTGGAGAAAACTAACCCATGTGAGTTACAGGCAAGCAGGCAGTAATTCAATTATTTTTATGTGCCATATATTTATGGGAATAATCACCATGAATCCACCTGTTTTTAGACCCGACCTTCAATCAACACCCTGAACAATCCTGGTTTAAAGGCAGTTGTTGTGCAATGTGCTTCTCATTATCTTCTATCTTCATCATCTCAGATGTACAGTAAACAAAGGTCTCATGGGTTAGGCTTGCATGACTGACTAATCTTTGATGACGATGATAAAACACCTAAAAGTCACAATGGTAGAAGCAGAATAAATACAGAGTTACAAAGTAATACAGAAAACATTTTGTCTACTAATTTCCAAAGAAACTGAAATGTTTTCAGTGTACATCAAACACAAATAAATTGGCCTTGCCATTCCAGCGCTATTGGAGGGGACAGTATGGACATACAATATACTGAATTAATAAATTCCAGTTTTCACAGTATATTATACACAAAAGTTTTATTTACAGTCAACAAGTAGTATAGATGATAGCTAGACACAACTGGTGAAGATACATCATAGCACTTTACTAATGCAGCTATTTATTTAGCTGCTTATTAGTATTCTTTATGGATAGGAGACAGTCATGCAGACAAACAGAACATTTTTGAATCCAGCTGTGATGGAACAATCACATCTCATGCACAGGTCCTGCCTCGAATCAGGCAATTTTTCACACTGAAATAAACAATATCTCAGCGGTCGCTGCATCCTCTCCTGAGACCTAACCATTACTCTCAGTCCACATGATGATGGATCCAAGAGTAATTTCAGGAAACCGTGACAATGGCTGTGTGCTAGATTCTTTCTGTCTATTGCATTTGAGCATCACAATCGCCAAGATGGATTTTTATGAAGATGGGACCTCATCAAGACCTCATTTTACATGATTCTTCTTGTAATATTTACTGTATTGATTGAATCAGGTAAGTCTCTATGCATTTTCCTAACCCTAACACTTGCATGCAGAAATATTACAAAAAGCTGCGTCGTTACTTGCCAAACAAGTTCTAGCTAATTCTCTATTATCCAGATCAATTTTCCTGCAAAGTGGTTAATTTGCATTGTTTTTGAACTGTTGGGAAAAGATAATCCCAGTGTAACAATGGCGTTAACTCATGCAAAAGAGGAATCAAGCTTTTCACACAAACAGAAGGAGGTCGGGGATTGGCTGAGAAACAGCTGTCCCCATCGATGTTGGCCTATCAGTGACCTTGGACAGAGCAAGCAGGAGGTTGAGGTTGAGTCCGCTCAGCTGCCAAGCTGCTGTTATCACTGGCAGACACCCTATCACCTGTGTGTACAGAAGGGGGGTGGCTGCGTGTGTTTCTCTGTGTATGGGCTTGCATGCGTTTGCACAGACTGAGTAAGTCTGTTTGCTGCCTGCACCATCTGCATATGTAAACTGAAAGGGGAAAGGATATTTACGGAAAGGAAATAGAGAAACTCAATAATCCACTGCCCTCAGATCAAGCGATTCATTCAGTTTTTGGTCATATTTTGGTTTAGTATACTACCTCACCAGAGGGACCATAGATTTGCTAGATGATTAAGATCGAGACCACCTCTTTGTGACGGTAACAGCATGGTTGTTTTGGTGTGCACTCCATCGCTGGTGTTCACACCAGATGAAACAAAGAAATCAAACTTGAGTTTGATTAAAATAGACTGAGAGCGCTTTCACATCTACAGGCTTTTCTTTGTTTAAATCAAACTAGTTTGTATTCTCTATTTCCCCTCCCCTCATAAGAGGTGGACCTGATCTCAATCATTTAGGGAACTCTGATGCGATAGTCCTGGGGAGCAAGTATTCTGAGCCAAAGCGGGAACAAAAGCTTACTAAAATCAGAAGTTTGGACACCCAAAACATGCTGCAGGATGAGTCGTGGACAAACATGGAGCTATGAGGACATGCTGTGCCTCATAGAACAATTAGTTAGATGACTGTGCAAGTGATGTAACGCAATCACCACGAAGACTAGCCTACATTGTAAAATGATCTCACCCATGTCACAGGAACAGTTACAACAGGAGTAGTCCACAACACAGTATGTTCTTCCTGTATTTACTGTTTTTGTTCTTGCAACAAACAGGTCTGACCAATAAGCTGAGAGGACACTTGGTTTGAAATGAAGCACTCTGGTACATTTGGATTTTTCTCTGTGTGAAAAGAACCCAAACCATGAAGAAATGCTACGAGCCTACAACCTTATCAAAAGTGTCAAAATGCATAAGTAAGCTAGCAGTATGGTAACTTTGCACCAAACTTTCCTTTTTTACTAATTACACAAAGTACACGGTAAAAAGATTTTCAACTATGAATATATTTAATTTACAATGTAAAGTTAGTTTTTTTTAAAAATCAAAAACAAAAAGGCTACTGTTGAGTGTGTGGAGCTCTCTGCAGACGCCAAGGTGACATTTCTGCTCTTATCACCAACTCCCTGCTCTAATCACTGAAGGTGGCTGACCTGAGCCTGCTGACTGGCACTAACTCTGCCTGGTGGTTTGGCGACAGGTGCTGCAGAGTATACTTCTATGACCATATGTACATAGAGAGCACTGGTTTGGGAAAGTTAGGACATTTTGGCGAGTCCACAACTTGAGAGCTCTCTATTGTGTTGATAGTCACTGCAGTAATACACAAAACAAAGGCAACCATCATCAATAGATACTTACATTTACCATGATTATATAAGCATAAAGTGGGCCCAGGGTCTTTCTGTGTGGAGTTTGCATGTTCTCCCCGTGTTTGCGTGGGTTCTCTCCGGGTACTCCGGCTTCCTCCCACAGTCCAAAGACATGCAGTCAGGTTAACTGGAGACTCTAAATTGCCCGTAGGTGTGAGTGAGAGTGTGCATGGTTGTTTGTCTATATGTGGCCCTGCAATAGACTGGTGACCTGTCCAGGGTGTACCCCACCTCTCGCCCGTATGCCGGCTGTTTTTGTGGTCGAATTTTGGCCTGATGGCAGCCTAGGTGAGAGGTCACCACACCAACAAGGGGGCGATCCACTGAGAATGAATAATCATATATCATGACTAAACCTTGTTGTGACAAACAACTGGCCAGCTGACTAACAACCAACTTCATTGTCAAGTTGTGCCCCTTGCAAGAAAAAAGAATATTTCTACATTGTTGATCCCACTACTTTGTGGATTCCACTACTTTGTTGCAGCACAGTACAGGAAAATAACATTTGACCAAAGAGCAAAAGCAATAACAGGTGCAGTCATGTTTAAACACCAGATCCTTCCCCCTGTGTATCCACTGCCAGCAGGACAGATTCCACTGCATCCAACTCACTTTGAAATTGAACTCACGCTCTATCTCTCTCTATCTCTTTCTCTCTCTCTCTCTCTCTCTGTCTCTCTCACACACACACACAAACACACAAACACACACACACACAAACAGGCACTGATTTCGTGTTTAGTTTACATGCATTGACAGCACAAACGCAACACAAAGTTAGATGTTAGCTGTTAATTTACAGGCAGATTGTAGATGTTTAACAGGAGGTGTGTTAACAGCACCAAGGACAGAATAAATCTCTTGCTCAGTGTGTGAGATTCTCTGTGCCGTCTGATAGATTCACAGTCCTCACTTCTCCTCCTCTTTCTTCTCTCCACCCCTCAGAGGCAAGCTTTGGATCAGCTCACACAGTTAATCTAAACACTGTAGGAGCCAAAGCTTAGAGCTCTAGTTTCAGGCCAGGCTTTAGAATAGTTTACAGGAAACAAGTCTAGTAAAGGTTTTCAAGTTTAAGTAGGTTTAAGTGTAGGCATGGTTGACAGCATGGACATGGAGAAACAACAGGAGCGTTACTGCATCCGTCGTAAACATGTGGTCATCATCTGTGTGACAGTGGTAGTGTGCTCATTGGCAGTGGGCCTTGGCGTGGGTCTCTCCAGAACAACAACCACCACTACCACCACCACTACTACCACCACCACCACTACTACACCCACCACCACCACCACCACCACCACCACCACTACACCCAGCTCTTCCAAACCACCCTCTACAGCAGAGCCTACAGAGACCCCTCCATCTGGCAGAGGGCCCTGCGTACCTTCCACTGACTCTAGTGGGGATTGGAGGAATTTCCGTCTGCCCAGCTATGTGAACCCTGTTCACTATGACCTCCACCTGGAGCCGGATCTGGTTGAGGACACTTACACAGGCACCGTGGACATCCACGTGGAAGTCAGTAGGCCAACCCGACATCTGTGGCTCCACATCAGGGACACATTTGTCAACAGCATGCCCAAGCTGAAGATGCTGAACAGGCAGGGGCAGCAGAGGGAGATGGCAGTAAAAAGCTGTTTTGAATACAAACCTCACGAGTATGTGGTGGTGGAGGCCACAGAGGAGCTGCCTGTCACTACTCCAGGAGAGGTGTACATACTCAGTCTGAACTTCCAGGGCTGGCTCAATGGCTCACTGGTGGGCTTCTACAGGGTTATCTACACTGAGGGGGGCGTCACCAAGTAAGTTCTTTGATTTAATTTGTCTGTTTAATGTTGTAAAACAACTCACACATAACACACATGTTAACTAGCTAGGAAAGACAGCTTCAGACCCAACAAAGGCATAGATGAAATGAAGAAAAACAGCAACAGGAAAAAGGTAAAAAAATCCAGGTGCAATATACAAAGATGTTATACAAAGATGTGTTATAGGTGTTGTAACAACTCTGGGGAAAAGAGTTTGGGTAAACCTCATGAACCTTTTCTTCTTCTTCTTTTTCTTCTTCTTCTTCTTCTTCTTCTTCTTCTTCTTATTATTATTATTATTATTATTATTATTATGTAAAACTTCTACTTCTATTACTTCTTTTTTTGCATTCTAATACAACTCTTTACATATGTTTCCCACACTCAGCCTAAAACATACTGCACTTTTCTATTAACCTTAAATCTTAATAAACAGTTACCCTGAATGACCCTGAAAAAACTAGTGGTGGCTTGTTGGAGGATCTTCAATGATCAGACACACTGGGGGTGGACTAATCAGAAGAGCAGACCCTATAAAGCTCTAAAAGTCAATTAACATAAGTTAAGAAAGATAAGATAAGAAAAAGATAAGAAACAATTCAATATTTTATCTCTCTGTTAATTGTTAATAGGTGACAGTATTGCACATTGTAAACTAAACTGAAGTTAAGTAATTAAAATGTAAATGACTTGTTCAATGACTTGTACGATCACATCACGGTACTGAGTCACATGTTCAGTGGACTCTCTCCAGATTGTTCCTCTCTTTCTTTGGTCAAGCTCGAGTGCATTTGATTAATATAAAGATAAAACAAAAACATCAATAAAGGCCAATCTTAATAACACCACACACAAAAGGAAGTGGTTGCTGCATAAACATATCACTGATTTTTTTGACAGCTTTTTTCCCCTAATAAATGAAATCATTATTTAAAAATTGCATTTTGTATTTACTTGGGTTAGCACTATATAAATGGTCATTCTAATGACAATTTACTGTAAGTTGGCTTGTTAACTTTATATCCCACATACAGCAATTATTCATCTTCATTACGCAAGACAAACTTGATAGAGCAGTCTGGTCCAAACCTGAAGATTAACTGCTGGAAATGAAATAGTGGTTTTTCAAAGAAGTCCTGAGTCAAGGTCCACTTAGTGGCTTTTTCTGGAGGTTTAACTGTGTCACATGGTGTCCTATCAGTAGCTGGAGTTTGCTCAGTTGTCATGGAGATGCTACAATAAGCGCACACTGTGAGTGAAATAACAGCTCAGCTTCTCTGATTTTCAGTTTTCTTCCATTGGTTCCAGTTTAGGAGTACATGTTTATGAATACCTCCCTCTCTGCCTTCCCTGTATTAACACATTTCTCTGAAAAACCTGAGTATGAGCAACCAGTCATAGGGAACCATAGAGAGCAAGAAGGAAATGTGTGGAGTTGCCCTTTAAGAACTTCCTCTTTGGTCAGACTTGGTCAGAGGATCTAGCTAAAGCAGAATACCAAAGGTGGTCTTAATCAGAAACAACAAACTTGACATCAGAATGTCTTTTCTTCAGTATTAACTGAAACATTTTTGCAGACTAAAATCTGCTGGTAAAGGATGTAAAGAGCCAGGTCTGCAATAATGTGTTCTTCACTTGATCAACAGAAAGATTGCTGCAGCTGATCATGAGCCAACTGATGCTCGCAAGTCATTTCCCTGCTTCGATGAACCCAACAAGAAGGCTACTTACAAAATCTCCATCACTCATGATGCTAACTATGAAGCTCTGTCCAACATGCCAGTTGAGGTATCTCACGTTAGCAGTCTGAACATTGTGGCTTGCAAATGTAACATGCACATGAACAATGCTATTCTGGTTTAACCAGAGGAGGTTGTTAGGTTTACTGATGAGTTGTATTGTAAAGAATGACATGTAACATGTTTCAGTGGAATGTAACAAGTGGATCATTTCTCCAAAGATATAGGTGATAATATAGAATACCATCATGTAACCAAATGACTCATTTGAATCAGTTAGTATAACTATGACTATCAAAAATGTTATTTATATAGCAGCTTTTGTGTACAGTATGAAAACACAGCTGATAGAGTAAAAAAAGGAAGGAGAGTGACATTCCCATGGTCGAGGTTAAACAAGCAAATAAAGGAGAAGCCAGAGCAGAACAATCAATCTTTTGTCTGTGATTTAGGGTCAGGAGCAGCTGAAGACGTTGAGCGACATACACATTAACCCATTAGCCTTTTGCTCTGCCTTTTCAGGGTGAACCTCAACCACTGACTGGCAACAAAATCAAGACCTCCTTTGAGAAATCCATTCCAATGAGTACCTATTTGGTGTGTTTTGCTGTGCACCAGTTTAAATTTTTGGAAAGGACATCAGCACGAGGAATTCCTGTGAGTTTACTGCTCTGTGTAACTATCTGTGCTGTCACTTTACAAAAAGGATGAAAACAACTCAAATTAACTCACACACACACAC
>OMLM01009395.1:108886-131728 GCA_900302695.1 Helostoma temminkii
CACACACACACACACACACACACACACACACACACACACACACACACACACACTCACACACCTGTGTGTTTTGTGTTCCTCTACCTCTGCAGTTGAGAATCTATGCCCAGCCAAGTCAGCTGGAAACTGCAACATATGCAGCTGACATAACCAAGGTGGTCTTTGACTACTTCGAGGAGTATTTCAACATGACATACTCTATTGGAAAACTGGGTAAATATCAACACAACTCTTTCATATTTGTTTATTCATATCTACAGCAATTCTTGAATCAGTACACAGCAGGTTACTGACTAGTGCACTGATCAAATCCTGGGATTTACACAGCTCTGAAAGAAGTGCTTAGATCTTTTACTTTTACACCACACTGTAAACTGTGGATGAACTACTGTACAACTGCCATTAGAAAGAAGTGGATTCGTGTTATCATCTCCCTTTGAGCTGTAAAGGAGTAAAAGTGTCATGAAATGAAAATAAAATACTGTTGCTGGTATCTTAATCTTGTACTTGCAGTATTTGAGGAGTTATTAGTGTAAACTCTGTGGACTCTGGCACAGCTGTGTGGGCTGGTCTACATCAATGAGCTGGTAGTGTGACCCCACACCACAGCAGTGCTTTTAGTTTATAGTTCCTTCTTCAGCTTCTTCAGTATGTTCAGCATTTGCTCTGGAGTATTACCAGACCCTGTCTTCACAAACTCAACTATCTCACCATACAATTTCATTTTCTATCAATATCCATATTGAGACCGTCTGTTGTTTCTTTTTATCAAACCAGGGCAGAATATTCAACATTACCTTTTTAAACAAAATGCACATCACATCATGTTTGGCTGCAGTGTCAACTTGCAGATCTTTAATTCTTTTTTTAATTATTAAAAAAAAACATCTTTCCAGCTGCTGTGGTCGTTTACAATATTAACAATGTCTGCACTGTATTTCTGATCAATTAGATGTTATAAAATCTGATTTTCTTTTTAAAAGCATAGTCTTTTTCTGAATAAATAAACATGCTTTTATGTGATCAGTACATTTTAAACTACTACAGCATTAATGGTCCGGTCAAGGCACATGACCACCCAATCGAGCCTGGTTCTGCTGGAGGTTTCTTCCTTTCTAAACAGGGAGTTTTTCCTCTCCACTGTTGCCTAGTGCTTGCTCAAGGGGAATTTGTTGGGTTTTCCTTATTATGTAGTTGTATTGTAAGGTCTTAAACCTTACATTGTAAGGTGCCTTGAGATGACTTTTGTTGTAATTTGGCGCTATATAAATAAACTTGAATTGAATTTAATTAATGGTGGTGTTAGATGAAAGATCAGGTGGTTAGTTAAACACACTTTTTAACTCTCTGAGCATCTCTAAACTTCTTCATGCAGATAAGATAGCCATCCCTGACTTTGGCACTGGTGCCATGGAGAACTGGGGCCTAATCACCTACAGGGAAACCAACCTGCTGTATGATGAGAACCAGTCTTCCTCCACTAACAAGGAGCGAGTGGCCAGCGTCATCGCCCATGAGCTGGTTCACCAGGTATTGCTATGTAGTTCTACTCACTCAAATGTGACAGTCACGTATACTTTATCCTGGTACCATACCACCATACCATATTTTCAGGCCACTGTCACTGACTCTACAGTGACACACAGTTTAACCAAAAATCCAGGGCCCAGAAATAATGTTGTAGGGACTTCGGTGTACAAGCACATTTCTGTTGGTGTGAACTCAAAACCACCATGTTTATCTTCCCAAATGAATGTAGAAAGGTAGCTCAAAAAAACAAAGAGTCTGCTGTTTTTTTTTAAATACTAGACATATGGGACCAAATACTGTACGTGTAAGCTTCCAGAGTATATCATTTAATAATGTGGCATATGGGCTTATTATCTAAAAATGTCAGTGAGGTCCTTGAATATCATTTAGGTGGTGGAGGTGAAAGTCACACTGCTCAGTTTATAACCAGATACATCTTTAAAGCGTTTGAAGATGTGAAGGAGAAGCAGGAATGCAGAAAGTGTTCCTGACATAAAGCAGATGGTCACAAGCATAAAAAGAAATGTGATGTTGTGTATAGTAAAATAATAATGTAGCTCAGATAAGCAGTGTCAGGTTTTCTAGTGATAAGGGAAGCAATAAAGGTACAACACACAATTGAATGTAATGTCTCAGGTTAGCTTATTATTCTTTTGGCATTATGACAATGTTATCTGCATTTTACACATGAATGATGAAATGTTGTCAGAAAGAGCTCAGAGTGCACAACTGTAAACTATTACAATCCTTTATGTGTTATTGTTTAAGCTGTTTATGATGCCAGATCTATCTGTCTGAGATAGCAGTTGTTTTCTATTGCAGAAAAAAGAGGCCTTGTGACTGTCATTAAAGTTTTATCAACTGTTCAAAGATATGGGAATATGATGTACGACAGGAATATTACCTAATATGACAGGAACTGACTGAGGAGATGTACAATTAGTCTTCAGACTAGACAAGCTCATAACTAGCATTTTAACATGGTGACCAGCAGGTGATGCAAATACACTACACTAAGGCTAAACTCTGTACATAATGTTGTACCGCTGTCTCAGCAATCACAGTTATGGTGAAATGAGGATACTTTCATCTCATCAATATCTAATCTTGGGAAAAACATTTGAACTGTGTTTATTAGCAACATTGACATAGATTCAGGGGACTGCACAGTGAAACTGTTCGGATTGAAACGTAGAAATGTAGTTTCCATTGTTTGGACACTCGTAGCTAATATCAGTTTGTTTTCTAGTGGTTTGGGAACATTGTGACCATGGACTGGTGGGATGACCTGTGGCTTAACGAGGGCTTTGCTAGTTTCTTTGAGTACATCGGTGTGGAGAAAGCTGAACCTAGCTGGGGAATGGTGAGTTCTCCTTTAATAGACCTATAAAGATGAACCAAATCACTCACACTGACCAGTCATTCTGAGGACTTCACCACCCTGAAACCTTTCTTCTACTATACAGCGAGACATCATGCTCATCAGTGATGTGCTTCCCGTAATGGTGGATGACGCTCTTCAGTCCTCTCACCCAATCATTGTGAATGTGTCAACCCCAGCAGAGATCACCTCTGTGTTTGATGCCATCTCATACAGCAAGGTACGACAGGTGTATGAACACCTTTAGAAAACCTTGCTTCCAGTGAGATACGTGTGCCAAAAATATTGATCATGGAAATGATTCACCTTTTCCAGGGAGCATCCATCCTCAGGATGCTGGAAGACTGGATGGGAAAAGAAAAATTCAGAGATGGTTGCAGAGTAAGTCAGCGACTGTTGCTGCTGAATATTTTCATAAATATTAATTGAGGTGTAAAAGTAAAAGTGTTCAACAGCTGAGTGATCAAAGTCTACTTTTGTTTCTCTTCTTTCACCAGAAATATCTGAAAGACTACCACTTCAAGAATGCCAAAACAGACAACTTCTGGGCATCTCTTGCCGATGTATGTTTAAACTTCTTCTATCATTCTTTAATTTAACACATAGGTATCAAAGATGTTTCAGGGAAAGAATGTTTTTTTATTTTCTTCATGAAAATGATGTCAGAGGATGAATATCACGTTGAGGGTCTTAGTATTGGTGTCCATACAGTACAACCTTTACTGACTTAATGTTTCAGTGCCCAGGGGGGCATTTTCTTGTAATACATCCATGTCAGAAAGGTTTTTTCTATCACTGAGCCTGGCTGTTCTTCACAGCAAGTTCCACCACTTAAACTTCAAACTGTTTTTCTGTCTCTCTGTGACCAGGTGAGTGGGTTGCCAGTTGCAGCAGTTATGGACACATGGACTAAACAGATGGGTTATCCTGTGTTGAACTTGTCTATCACAGAGCCAAATGCCAAGCTGACCCAGAAGCGTTTTGTCTTGGATCCTAACACTGACCCCAACGAGCACCCTTCACCTCTTGGGTAAGAAAAGCAAAGCAGACACCAATCACCTTGGCATTGGTTCATTTTTAAGAACTGAATGAAGTGGATTTGAATAGTAGTGTTGTATCATTATCCATCAAACAAACAGTCACTATCTGCTTATGAGCCACTTACATGAAGAACAGCTAATATGATATCTTAGTTATGTGTGTCTACAGGGGATGCATTCAAGCACAGTGTTGAGTGTAGGTGACATTCATGTAAAACACAAGCTGGTAAATGACTTGTTTAGACATTAACAAAGGTGTAAACACGGCCTGAAGAGACAATGACATGATCATTTATTATTATATCATTGATAACAATCACAACCAGAATTTTTTTTCTTACAGGTACAAGTGGACAATTCCTGTCAAATGGCACTCTGTGAAAAGCAATAAGAATGAGTTGACTATGTTTGACATGAGCAGCACAGGTAATATGCTCAGCTGTCAAGTACTGTGTATGTAAAACACCTAATCAGCACAGAGCCTTCAAGCCACACAATGACAAATGGCACATCTAATGTCATGACAACTAATAGACACACAGATCATTTAATAAAATATACTGACTATTTCTTTAATAATTCAACTCAAAGAATTTGGATTTTATAACATACATTGACTGATCCAGCCATAAAATCAAAATGTGTTTATGTGTTGATTTTCAGAACATACCCTCAGTAACTACTTATCCTCAGAGGATGGGCTGCTGAAAGTTAACAAGCAGCACATGGGATTCTACAGAGTGAACCACGATGACCACATGTGGGACGCTATCAGTCAACACCTTCAAAACAACCACTCGGTAAAGCTCTCAGCGATCTAGACTTTCTAATTAATTTTAGTCAAACAACTGGTCATTGATTCAGGGGTCACTGGTCTGGTCACTGGTCTGACAATGACATGAACAGAAACTACAGCCATTAACTATAAAACTAAACAACAGACATTGTGCTGGACAGGACTGTGCTGCAGCTGCAAAAAGTAAAAACTGCACAGTTACAATAACTGTGTCAGTGAGAGAAGATGAATTAAAAACATCTATCTATCCTTTTTCTGAACTGCTTAGTCCCTGTAGGGGTCACTGGTGTGCTGGAGCCTATCCCAGCTGTCATACAGGCGAGAGGCAGGCAGGCCACATATAGACAAACAGCCATTCACACTCTCACATACAGGCAATATAGAGTCACCAGTGAACCTGACTGCATGTTTTTGGACTATGGGAGGAAGCCAGAGTGCCTGGAGAGAACCCAGGCAAACACGGGGAAAACATGCAAACTCCAAACAAACTACTGCACCACCGTGACGCCCTAAATCAAAAGCATTTTTTTCAAAAATATATTTATGTTTATAATATTGGTTATTCATTATTTGTTGCACAAGCTGTACTACCAGCAAAACGCATCTGTACTGTACCGTTAATATCCTTATAATTTCTTTCTGCCTTGGATTCTTATTTTGGTCCCACAGACCAGAGAACATGGACAATCATACTAAAATAAAGATCACCTACTTTAAATGCTCTTATTTACAAAATGCTTTCATAATTCTTTGGAACTTGACTCAGTTTTCTTTCTTAAACAGGAGTTTGATGCAGCTGATCGCACAAGCTACATTGATGACGTTTTTGCTCTGGCCAGGTAGGATTTCCTCCAAAACACTCTTTATTAACATTCATGTGACCAATCATTTATGGAGACTATACAGTGTATTTCTTCTCTCTCTTTAGGGCAGACATTATAGATTATGGTAATTCTTTCAATCTCACCAAGTACCTAAAAAATGAGACTGACTACATAGTCTGGGTCCGCGTTGCCTCCTCTATGGCATATGTTCGAGACATGCTGTCCAGCAATGCCGCACTCTACCCAAAGTTTCAGGTAAGTGGGCAGCTTGGCCTTACATGTGTTTAATTGTCCATTTTCTCAACTATGTGTTCATATTTT
Source organism: Helostoma temminkii (assembly GCA_900302695.1). Taxonomy (NCBI): domain Eukaryota; kingdom Metazoa; phylum Chordata; class Actinopteri; order Anabantiformes; family Helostomatidae; genus Helostoma; species Helostoma temminkii. The sequence goes on from OMLM01009395.1 coordinate 114,779, forward strand.
TTTCATAATGGTATTTATTTTTCCTTTTTCTGTAAAAGACATTAATCTGGTTTATCTAATTTCCCTGTGTTGATTAAAAAAAACGGTCATGTTTCTTCTCTTTAGAAACTGTTTCGTGACCATGTGAATAAGATTGCAACAGAACTTGGATGGAATGATATGGGAACACAGACAGAGAGGTACAACAGGAGCAGTGTGGAATTATTATTATTAATTATAAGCTTATGTTCATCAGAGTTTGAAATTTCACAAAGCACTTTTTTACAATGCATTGTCGGTAAACCTGAAAACAGGTTTGTCATATATATACCAGTCCAGTCATTAACCAGTGTGAAATGGGTGATTTGATGTGTTTGCCAGGTTACTAAGGGAAACCGTGCTCAGCATTGCCTGTCAGATGGGAGATCCAGATGCTCTTAAAGAAGCCTCTCACATTTTTACCGAATGGATTAACAACGATGTCAGGTATCACCGTTGCATTATCACTAACAAATTTGTAATATAGTGAGACTGAAGTCTTTTGCTGTGGGACAGTTGATTATTGTTTATTGCGTATTACTTATAGCAGTGTAGCAGTGAACCTGAGGCTGCTGGTCTATCGATATGGCATGAAGGACTCAGGAACTGAAGAACACTGGAATGTAATGTTCCAGAAATACAGAGAAGCTACTTTGGCCCAAGAGAAAGACAAGCTGCTGTATGGACTGGCCTCTGTGGAGAACGTGGGACTCCTGTCCAAGTAATTACAACATTACAAAACAAAAGTTTTATTACATTATTGTAAATGAGCTCATATTTTTGGTTAGACTTTCACTGGGTGGCAGTATTAGATGGACATGTGGACAGCCTGTTTTACTTCAGATATCAGAGATTCACCTCTGCTACACAAAAAATCAGGTTGTTTCAGGGGTTGTGATGTAGATGTAGCTATGAAGCTATGAACAGTAAAATGACAGTGATTCACTAGGTGGTTGTAGTTGATACTTTGTGTTAAACTGAAGTAATTTGTTTTATTCTGATATTCTGACTGAATATCAGAGAATCCTCATCCAGTAGGCTATAGCTTCCAAATCACTATAAAGACTATAATACGTGTTACAGAGAATACTTTTCTTCTGCCCAACAGACTCTTGGAGGCAAGTAAGAATGAGACTGTAGTGAGGAGTCAGGATCTGTTTACCTTGGTTCGATATGTGTCCTACAACCCTGTGGGAAAGAGCATGGCCTGGGATTGGGCCACACTCAACTGGGACTTTCTGGTTAAAAGGTCAGTGTAAGAAGGCAACAACTGCACCTGATAGCAACAGGCTGAGACATACAGTGAACAGTTTGTAGCACCTTAACAGGCTGATTAACCATAGCCTAATTTCATTAATGTCACTAAAGAAGAAAAAATAGCTTGTTTAACATTGCATGTTGAAAGACAGGGGGAGAGCAAATGAGCAATTAACAGTTAACAGCCAATGCTCATTTCCAAAATGACCACCAGCAAACATACATTAAACCTTTATTAAGAGCTGATGGATGCTGAAATTTACTAACTTACTTTAAAAAAACCTTAAAAAAACAGAATGACTCCTGTTTATGTTATGTCACTGTCAATTGTCACTTTGCCCAAATACTACTGAGCTCTTGAAAATGAAGGTTCTCTGTTTTGTAAAACCACTACACTTTAATCACATCTTGATTGTTTTATTTCAGATCCACTGTGGTAGTGTATGGAGGCAAAATCATTAAAACTTTGCCCAAATGACTGATAGTTAGAGGTGAAACGTGATCAGTCAATGTTGTTGTGCAGTGACAACCAAACAAGTTGTGTTTGCAGGGGATTGATAAAATATACAGAAAAAAGTTTGGATGAATTTGCAGCCAGGGATTTTTTGGATCTAGTGGATGTCAGTGGTTTTGTATTGTACTGATACTTCTACAGTTGCCAGGTAGCTGCCACATGGTGAACATTAACTCAACAGCTCAGAAACGCTGAACTCTGAGTTGGTTTTACCCTCAAAAATGTGTATGTAAGACTTGTTTTTCTGATGCTATGTTAATAACATCTTTCTTAACAGATACACCATCAATGACAGGAACCTTGGTCGGCTTCTGAGTCAAATAAGCACCACCTACAACACAGAGCTCCAGCTATGGAAGGTTAGCACTGCTGTCTTTAGTTGCAGCATATCATAGCATATACCTTATCATATAACATATGATATGTTTTATGATATGTTCTATAATATGGGGTAACATGTAGCTCAATTGGTAGGGCAATCATCTTTCAACTGCAAGGTATGCAGGATCGATTTCCCATCCTCCCATGGCTACATGTTTCGTGTGTCCTTGGACAAGACACTGAAACCTTGTAGTAGCGCTGTTCTGTATGTGCAACTGTCCAAACAACAATTTCCCCAAGGGGATCAATAAAGTGTCAATTATTACTATATCCTCTGTGATATACCTGCATATTTCCTGTCCAAAGAATTTGTGAGTTTCACGAGTCTAAACAGCAGAAGACAGAGGTTGAATAATGTAAGAGTGTGAAGCAGAGCTAATTTCAAAATAAAAGAGCTTCACATGTCATTTGGAAGTGGTTCCGTTCAGAGATTTGAATTACTGTACACATCTGTGAGACATCATTTACATTACTATCACAGAAATGCTGTAAAATATTGAAGTGAATATGAACATTTTGATTTGTTTCCCATCATGTAAACATTAACAAACATCAATCCAAGCTCACAAGAACAATTCTACTGTATTACAAATGAAATCCTCATAAGGTTTTGGATGTATGTTTGTTTGATTTGCTTCGTTTAACGTATTTTCTCTGCTGGTCTTACAGATGGAGAATTTCTTCAGCCTGACACCAGATGCTGGTGCTGGGGAGATGCCCAGAAAGCAGGCTTTGGAGACTGTGAAGAACAACATTGAGTGGATCAGGAGGAATGAGGATGAGATCAGAGTATGGCTGGAGAACAATGTGGCCTAACAGCACCCCAGAGGAACACTGCAGGGATATAGAACAAGCACACTACAATCCTGCAGGGGCTGTAGAGACACTACTTATGGCCTTTTCCTGTTCTGTATGTACAGGGTGAAACTGGGATGAAACCAGTTTGTTCTTTGTTTTTTTGTGAAGCTGGTGCCTACTGATACAAATCAATACTGGAACACAGACAACAATTAATAATAATGACACACATCCTTCTTATAGGCACTTCACAGTAGCAAAATTAATAATTAACCTTTTGTAAAATGAAAATCAAGTACATTTGGCAGAATGTCCAGATCTTTTCATGTTTGTCCTGAATTGTAATTGAATCCTGAAAGTTATTGATAGTAACTCTGTGTTACATTTAGTCATGCGGTAGATGCTTTAAGTGAGAAACACAGTCACTACACACCTCATAACATGGGGTTCAGCATTTTTCCCAGAGACACTTCAGAAACATGGACTGAAGCTATAAATGGACCACCTGCTGTACAGCATAAGACAGCGGCTCATTGCAGGCCAGTGCCTGGCATAGGTAATATAGTTGGTCACCTAGAGCGTCACACGCTTGTGTTCTCTAATACACTGTTATCATTGTTATTATTAATAATATTATTATTATATAGTCAAAATAAATACAGTTTAATTATACAGTGTACATGAAGCAGAAAGACACAACAGAGTTAACGTGTGTAACAGTATGGCTGTACCTAGCCTAGAGCTGTTCTTCCTTCCTTTAGCTCCTGTCTATCTAACACTGGAACCTGTTCCTCACTAGTTTCATAAACAGCTGTTTCTGATGTTGTTCCCCCCCTCTTCTCTGTGTACTTTCAATTATTTCTATTTTATTTAATATTTTTATTTAACTTCTAAAATAATCTGAACCTAAAAAAATCTTAATTATTTTACTTTTGAATGCAAATATTTGTATTATACACATTTTTCAGTGGAATTAAAATATATTAAAATTTCATATGTTGGAATTCTCATGATAGCCGATGCTGTGGTTCTTTCAAAGTATGGGTGCAGAAGCACATGAGAGCGCTCCCTTTAAGCACAGAATGCAGCCACGGTTATCAGGCTGTCTGGTTGTATATGAGCATGCATTCAATTTAATTTTATTTCACTTTTGTTTATTTGTATATCACCAAATCACAACAAAAGTCATCTTAATGCACAGACCAGAGTATGCTAATGAGCTAAACCTGTTTTTTAATACATCTGACAACACCTCTGCTGGTTATTCTGGGTCAATGAACACCATTTCTTTCTCCTCTCTCTCCTCCTCCTCCAATGCCTGGAGTTAATGTGGGTGCAGCTGCTTGTAGGAGATTGTCTATGGACTCCTAGTGTCCTTTCAAATTTGTCTATGGAGTTGCCAATCTTGTCCTGGTAGTAAATGGCCTTTGCATTGGTGACACTGTGTTGCATTGTTCTCTGATTATATGTGTGAACCAGGTGGAAGAAGGAAAGGGGCAGGCAGGTCTGGAGGGTGGAAGGCAGAGCGTATCCAAACATACTTAAGGAGTGGCACAGAGGCTGTTAGTTGTAGTGACTGTGTTAAGGATGGAAAGGACATGTGGTGGCTTGGGTCTGGATGCTTATTCACATGCAGATAAAACAGTAAAGTCCATTTGAGGGCTACATACAGTGAACTGGGATAATATCCAAGTAACTACGTCTTCTGGAATGAGTCAGTGCCACTGAATTATCTGATGGAAGTGATTATATCTGAATGGAAAATCTGGCACTTCATAACATCATAATAAATATTATTAGTGCCAGTTTTTCCAAACAGGAACATCACAGTGAATGTTCCTGTTTTTGCTTTGGACTTTTATTGACAAGCAAGCAGATGACGGATATAGTCCATATACAGAATCATCATGATGGCCACTTTGTTATTACTGATGTAAAAGGAACACAAGCAGTGACTACAAAAAGAAACCTGCAGTACATCGGGTTATTTAACAGAAACAAACAGCTACAATACAAACACAAACACTGACAGTGATTGAAGTTATCATAGCAAATTCTACACATGGTTTTAATGCAAGGTTGTTTCAATACAGTGTACATGTAGTGCAACAGTTTCATCTCACTGGGTCAGAGGTTGTTGGGAGGTTGTCATGGGAACCTGGGTATTGATGGTGATTCTCTGTCTGGTTTGACATCGGATCAAACTTATGATGGCTCTTCTGAACCTGAGGGAAAAGATCATAAATCTTAAATCTCTCTTAGTCTCTCAGCCTCTTGTACAGCTTTTCTCAATCACTTTGGCTCAATGCTAAAAGCATTTTTCACAGCAATTAGAACACTTGTCAGAACAATCAGTTCACAACTTTATTGCATATTTGCAAAAGTCTCCCAAAATATATCATTTATATTTCAAAACCTAGATTTTGTCTTAGTTGTCTCAATATGTGATTTGCAGATGTGTTGCCATGGTGAGGACTGCAGCTGGGAGACAGCTAGTGGTTTTGCACACTAAGATCACTGCTACAAACTCTCACAATGCCAGTGGTTTGCATAGTTCAAGTTTGAACAAATTGATCCATTTAGTGCTAATGGGGTTTTCTGAACATACAGTAATGCTCTTCATTAAGCAGCCTTAACCATGCAGTAACAGTGTGACAGTGTGAGCTGTCTTACCTTAAAATTCATGGTTATTTCCTAGCATCTGGGAAACATCCACAGCTTTATAAAATCCACAGCCCTGACCAGATTCTTCAAGCTAACAGCTGGTCCTACTCTCTGAGCTAACAGATAGCTTTCCTTTATGGTGCAGTGAACATAAAGACACATGATCTCATATTCATGCGGTAATGTCACATTAGCAAACAGTTTAGTGCAGTCGGGGAACAACAGTCTGCTGAGCTAATAAATGTGAGAGGATTATTACTGGAGTTTTTGAGCGACAAGCTATAAATGTAACAGTTTTAAAATCATTTCACCAGGCAATTACAAACTAATGGAAACCCTGGGCTGCTATGTTTAGTACCTAGACAGAAGGGAAATCATTCAGTTCAGCTGAATAAAAATCACTCCTCTTCTTAATAGTGACCACATCCGACAAGTGTCATGATTTTCTGTTTTTACCTACTCTCATATAATAATCTTTAAAAATACACTTGTTCTCATCATCTGCTCACCTTTGTGGAGCCTGCCATAATGAAGGAAGTCACCCCTCACAACTGCAACCACTACCTGTAAACTAGTCCTCCATCTTTGTAGTCCTTATTGTCCATTGATTACTCAGATTGCCACTTATCTACAACTCCTGAAGGCATTTACCTTACCTCCTGTCAGTCTGTCACTCACCTAAAACTCCTGGAACACCCACATTATCTCCTGACTGCTCGTCACTCATCTGCTACTCCTGGAACCTCCAAAGAATCATCTGCAGTCTGTCACCTACCTGTTGGTCCTGGAAACTTCTGCTCCTCCACACTCCAATATGCCACCTACCTACCACCATCTACAAGTTCAGCTCAGGAGTGAGTAATACACTTACCTCTGCCACAATATACTTACCAGCCGATTCTCCATTAAATTATGTCTTTGCAGTCACTGACACTCACCTCTAGATTGTCCATATCTCCACCGATCTCTGCCTGGTTCCCAGGGCTCCTTCATCCAGTTCACCCACCTTCAATAAAGCTTTTTCTAAACTTTAATGCAAGCCTTCTCATGTCTTTCCGGAAATATGGAGTCAGTACCAAAACCCGTGACAAAAGCTAAATTAAAAAAACATCCCATTAAAATGGAAAAAACCTGTGGCAGTCTAGTAAAACTAAATAAATGAATAACCTTTCTACAGTTTAGGCTATATAACAATATAACAATATAACAATATAACTTATCATCTCTGCGTGGTACAACCACGTGACAGCATTGTTCCCCTGTGGTGTCCTTCCATACAACATTGATGTCATTCAACAGAGACATCTGATCCTATGGCCTGTGCTGTGCTGGATGGATGGATAGCATATCTATTTGATAAGTGAATAGTTAATTGTGCAGCGTGATGCTCAAACAATGAAATAATGGTTATAATGTGAAACGTTTGGCTGTTCACTGAGAATCAACTCACTTTTGATCAGTGAGAAAAGTAAAATCACATGTACAGGTAATTTTTCTTTTGTGAAGGTATGTAAGGAATTGTACGTACTCTTTTGAACGCATATAACATAACAATGCAACTTGTCTGAATGACAGTGAAAAAACTAATAGTTCTGATAGTTGTTCTGTTCTGAAGAGAAAAGCACTTACTTTTTGTTGGCAATGACATAAATGCAGGGGTTGTAAAAGGTGGAGGACTTGGCGAAGAGTGGAGCAATGATGGCCATAGGGGCAGGTATGGTCTTAGGGTCACCAAATGATGCCCAGAGACACACCAAGGTGTAGGGAGACCAGGCCACCAGGAACATGACAATCATCACTATGGACATCTGCAAGCCACAAGCACATTAACACAGCCTCAGTGTGATACAGGTAGATGTATATATATTATACTATATATAAGGGTCCAATGAAGGCAATAGTCTGCTGATCTATACTGATGCAGAAAGACTGGCTACAATGAGATTTTGTCTGTGTCACATATCTTCCATGGTTACTACTGTAGAAGGTTTTAACATGTAACAGGCAGTATGTGCTGGGAAAACACTAAGAGATACAAACATAGATGTCATACAACTAAACCAATGCCCTACACTAAAGCTGTAAGCCATGATGGGTGGTTATAAAATAGAATAAACAAGAATGAGCCAAAACATGGCTCAGTGAGGCGGTTTTCACCTTAGTGACATCCATCTGATCTGACCAGTCGATGTTAATGCTGTCCAGGCAGTTGCTAGCTTTGTATCTCTTCACGGTGACAGATACGTTGTAGTAGCAGTAAAGCATGATGGACAGAGGCACCACAAAGTTCACAGCAATCACTGCCATAGTGTAAGAGATGAAGGAGCTGTGGGGAAAAAGCACAGTTGTCTTATTAATATATTGCAGTGTGTGTCTTCACCAGTATCAAATTGAAGCGTATAAGCCGACATATGAACTCATTGGAAAATAGTATTATGGCACAAATACTTCATCTACATTCACATGTTCAACTCACTCAAGTATTAGTGAATATTGTAAGACTGAAGAAAATCTACCACATCAGATTAGATTCTCCTGCTTCTAGTTCTCACCTTATGCTTCTTGTTTAGGACAATCATAGTATAAATTGTGGTAATCCATGGTGCCTAATAATTTAATTGTGGTACAAGATAACACAAAAAACAAAGTTCCTATAAAATGAAAAATTTCAATTTCCAATTCAAATGTAGAATCCTATACAGTATGCAGGTTTCTGTGGGCCACTAGAAGCCTGACTGCAGAACAAGCAGCAAGACTCACCCTAACCCTAACCATAACTGTCACCAATATTTCTGCTTGACTGGATCATCCCTTTTTTATTGTAATTTCATAATAGCTTAAATAAACCAGTATGCATTTAGTAACGCATTTCTCTGAGGCTGTGTAAGCAGTGTATAGAAAAGTATAAGAATAATTCTACTTAAAAAAAAAGTCATGCCAGCTGCTTCCAACTCCAACAACAACCTTTTTAAAGAGAATCACCATCCCAACTTACAACCCCATCATGCAATATTGAAGAATACAGAGGATGTTTTGGGTTCAGAAGCCCATCAGAGTGCTTCTTCCACCATCCAACAATATCCTCAGTCAGCAGTCAGGAGTTCTCCTCCCCTGCCAAACACAGACTGAGCTAAGCTGTGCTTTCCCCTTCTAAACTGCTGGACAGTTTGCCAGAACCTCCTTGAGGGCATATTCTCTCCAATCTCATGATTACAGATTATGGTTTTAGGGATTTAAGCCAAGACATTCTTTATAGCACAAAAGGGCATCACATATTTAGCTAAAAAGGGACAACCACTGTATGAGGACACAGACGAAGGTTAAGACCACCTGTCACATTAATTTATCACTATTCTCTCTTACTTTTAAGGAGAATATAGACCGAAACTCTATGTGAATCTGCTATTATTTTGTGATGTGAATGGTTGTTTTCAATCATTAACCAATTTATTACAGGATATAGATTTATGTCATCTACTGTGTTATTTTGGAATCATATGGAATCACATTGTTTTACATTTATGTTTGCTGTGAAATATGCTGAGAGGCTGACCTCTATACTGAGAGTAGCCTGTGTCATGTAGTAGACACAGAGTGATGAGATTTATCATCAGCTGTGGCTACTGTGCTGAATGTACACAAAATGGGCACAACTAGTTCAAGGAGTAATATTATACCTCTAAACAGGTCTCCAGGTCTTCATGCTGAAAAAATATGTACATAATAAGAGGGACCATGACACTGTCCCTCTGATGTACATTGGGCAGTGGGTAAATCCTGAATGGACCGCTCTGGGGCTGGATTCTGTGATAGTCCTGTTGATTGTGACATGCTGAAGAATTTGGTTTGTAGCGATTGAGATTGTTTCATATATTCTTATGTGAGCTGCTGCTACTGTATTTAGCATGAGAATTAAGTTAATTTCTCAAAATACTAACATATAAAATGAAATCCCGTCACAAACCCGTCTATATGAGTCACTCAGTAGAGCTAGGCAGAGCGGCAGAGAACCTGCAGCTACAGTAAATATATACAATCGATCTTTTGCTGCAGCCAATCCCAATTATCACTGGACTTTAACTGTCTCACTAATCAAATTCCCTCATTCCATCTGATCCCAATAGAACATCTTGTCAGGTTATGTATAAATTAATACATCAGCTACAGATATTCCTACAAACATGGATGTATTACGCTAGAACACAGATGATGACATGTTACATGGCAGGTGTATTGCTAATCACTTCTTTCAAAAAGCAGAGCTCCAACAGACATTGATTGTAGCTAAAATGCTGAGCTGCTAGTTCAGGTAACCAGCTGTATTCATCTAGCATGTATGACACAGAACACTCTCAGAATGGAGGTCAGCCTTCCACCATACTAATGTATCACTAATGTATTGCAAGTACATAAGTATTCAGACTTAACAAAAACATAGCTCTGACCCTCTGCATATTATTAACTATTCAGTAACATCATCAGTGTTTCAATAACTCACGCATCATTCTGTCTCCAATTGATGGTGCACGTAGCTCCAGTGGGGTCCGGGGCATAACTAGCCCAGCCTACTATGGGCATGGAGGACCAGAACACAGCATTCAGCCATGCTGCCAGGATAAGAAGGTTGTAAGATCGCACTGTCATCTTCTGACCTGAAGACAGAAGTGATTCCCAGTGAAACTGTTTGAATCTGTTTTGGAGAGGCATTTATCATTTTTGACTGCAGTTTGTCCTGCTGTGTATTGTGTCAGCATTATTTTGTCAACACCATTTACAGTTAGGTCTGGAAGTTTTTGGGGGTACTTTGTTAAAAATGTGTCATATTTTTGTAAAACCTCATAAATTAAAGCTGAAAGTCTACACATCAGTCACATCCTGATTGTTACTGTGAACATAGATAAACAGTACAGCAGCACAACAGAAAGTGAACACCATTACCTCCATGAAGGAGGATTTACTGCAGGAATGTTGGATTAGACTTTGTTGAAGGGTTTGTTAAAGCTAAGTGTACCCAATGAACTGCCAACTGATAATACATGTGGTCAAATTACATTTACGTGACACGAAGAGCAGAATAACAACATATACGTACTTATGTCTGGTCTACAGATGGTGAGATAGCGGTCAATAGCCACCACAGTCAACAGGCCAATACTGGCCATGCCGAAGAAGATGTTGAGAGCGGCATAGATCTGGAAAAACACACAGACATTTAACAGACAGATGGTTTACTGCTGTGACATCTACCTGCTGGTGCTACCGGCAGGATTGTTGGTGACACTGCCTGTGTCAGTGTGTTCTTCAGTTCCTGTGAAAGAGTAACAATATCCTCCAAGTCTGTAGAGTACACCTCTGTTTTTCCCTCCCTAACTGGACATGTGCCTTGTGACGTGGTCTACTTTGTGGTAATACTTTGTGGTTAAGAAAGTCTTCTTACAGGCCAGCAAAAGAAGTTTTCATTTGAGTATTATAATACCAACTCTATAAAACTATCTTGTGAAAGAATAGTATAATTAGTATAATATATGTAATAACTGGTTAATATTAATATATATTAAGTTCATAAATGAGATAATGCCCTACTTATAAATAATCCTATAGGAAAGCCAGAACAGGGCACCACCAGTTCTCCTTTTCGCTGTATCACATGGATCAATATCACTGTACAATAACAAGCACTTACGAAAAAACACATAATCTTCCAAAATAATTCCAACACGTGGCCTGCTGCAGTGATCAGCAGCTGAACTGAATGTGCGTCAGTCTGCTCATAGCTTTAGGTTTTATATATTTAGCAGCTTAGAAGACGTTATGCAAGTTAAGGTGACATTTTTAAAGCAGGTTTGCTGTAACTTTGCTGTAACCAGTTTTGAATTACTATATGTTTATATATACAGTAGATTTTTTTTATCTTTTTATCTTTTATATTTAAGAAGAATTAGTCGATTGCATGTACATTTTTAAAATGCCACAGTTTACAGAATTATGACCACAGAGGGAATTCACTCACATTCTACCAACCTGGCAACCAGTGTATCCAAATTTCCAGCTGCCGTGAATGTCTGAAGCAGCTGACATGGGATAGCCGATACCAGCCACTCCGATGTCAGTAAAAGCCAAGTTGATGATAATGAAGTTGGTGGCAGTTCGAAGCTCCCTGTACTTTACAAACATTAGTAACACCACAATGTTGCTTGATAAACTGATGACACCTGAAAGGAGAATAGAAGAAAAACACAGCCACACTGCTGTCAGTATAGTAACTCGTCCACAAATGGAGGGAGTTTCCGTGTGGAAATTAACTAAGGACCTGTAGAGAAATCCATCCATCATCAATAAAGCACCTTGCCAAGTGGTGGTTCTGAATCCCCAGTCCTGCTTGCTGTGAGGGGAGAGTAGCAACCACTACACTATTGTCCCAGCTGGGAACCCACTCATCCATCATCCTAACCACTTTTCTTGTTAAGGGACACAGGAGTGCTACAGCCTATCCCAACTGCCACTGGGTGATATATAGACAAGCATTCACACTCACATTCACACAGTGGACAATGTAGAGTCACCAGTTAACCGAACTGCATGTCTTTGAACTGTGGGAGGAAAGACCCACACAGACACAGGGAGAACATGCAAACTCAGGCCTGTTTCCTAAAGGTTTCCAAACCTTTCACTATACATTTATTCATATTCTGGCAAATAAGCCTCATTACATGGAATGGATAATAATGGAAAATGATGGCAATTTCATCATCCTTGTGTGTATCCTCCCAAATAACATAAATTCAGAACTGCATAAGAGTTGCCTCTGATTAATTAACACAAACAACACTTTCCTCTGATTCATCATCATATATGTTCAGTATGTATGATCATGCAGTCAACATGTATACCTGTGTAGGTTTCTGTCTGTAGTTTATAATTTATTGAGCCTGAGTCTGATGATAATTTTGCAGAATACCAATAAATATTCTGAACTAATCACATAAAACCTTATTGACTTCATCATTTGTTAATGGTGAGCAACAGAAATTCATGATACATATTACATTAATCCACACGAGTCATTTATTTGTCAGCAGGCATCTCTTCTGATTCATCACCTAGTGCTGCAGTAGTAAATGTAGTAGTAGTAGTGTATATCCGGGGGTAAATTTCAGGATGAGCAGTATTGTCTACAGACAGAATTACAGTATTGGTATGTAAAATACTCAAACACACACATGCAGATACTTTCTGTATAGACAGTACTGCTCATCCTGCAGTAATGCGGAATCCAGCAGTAACTTTGTTACCTGCAGTAATGAGATATCCAGCCACTATGTTGTGCTCCAGTTGGGTAAAAGCACTTTTTCCGCCATAAATTGCAACGTTGTCTGAAACATTTAGTCCCGAGTCAACCCCCATTTTCTGAGCTGTTCGAAAACAAAAACAATATGTAATTGAAGTAAATAGTCTCCCCAACAGTCCTGCAGACAATTACACACAGATGTAACGCAACATCTGAACACGAGACATGTAGAGAGTCACTACTGCAAAAGACTGCTTCTGTCTAAAATCTGTAGAGTATTGTGGAGAAGTGGGGGGTGAACCCGGATTATTACATACCTCTGCTCTTTGTAACACAGGCAACAAGGCTGTGCAAAACAGATTACCACTCACGTGGAGTTGTCTCAGGTTGGGCTCTGCCTAATAACTTTTGACATAACAGTCAGTTCACTTCACAGAGGGGTGTGCACACACAGCTTCACTGCACAGCAAGTAGTTTAATGTTTTAATAGAAATTATAGTGTAAAATCCCTGAATATAAATGGAGTAAATGGAAACATCTCCTGCACTACAGTAAAGCTATAACTGTCAGGTGATGTCATTAATTAAATACAGTATTAACCTTGGAAATGTGATGGAGTAGAGGTATAAAGTAACAGCAACACATCCTCTGAGGAAGCATTATCGAGTAAATCTACGTCACACCAGTCCGCTGTACACCACCATCCAGGACAGTAGGGGCGCTGTGGAACTCGATAGTGAGCGTCCATGAGCAAAAGAAGCGCACTGACCTGAAGCATTTGCTCTTAACGCCAAACCAGCTTCTGCACTTGAGATTGAGAAGAGGTTTGTTACCGCAGCAGATAAAGATGTCAGGGCTCCTGAGGACCATTGCTAGCCGTGCGGCTCCTGTCCTTCGAGGACACAACATAGTTCAGAAGGCTTACATCCAGACCAGACCGGCCAAGGAACGAATTGGCCCAGTTGTAAGTCTCTGAAACTGTAGTTAGCTTTGACCCCATGCTAACAGACTGACAAGCTAGCTGCTATTAGCTGTCCTTGACTGACGAGGTCAAAAACCGGTAACAGTTATCTGTTAAATTATCTCATTGGGAGTTCTGATTTTAAAGATTACGTATTAATTTTAACAGCCTAGCTAAATTTAAATACCTGCATGGTGGGAAAACATATAGGGTCGTAGCTCGTAACAGTCATTAATGTATGATGCTCGGTTAGGCCTAGGCTAACAGATGTTAGCCACAATAACGTTATGTCATGCGGAGCTAACGTTACTAGAAAGTGAACATAAACTGTGTTCAGCTGCCACACAGATATGTACTGATCAGTCAATACATGATACCAGACCAGGAGCCCCTTTAATGATGCGTTTACTATTGAGAACAGCTTATGTTGTAAGGTTGCTAGCTTAGCACAAGTGTATTCATTATTTTTGAAGAGAAGACATCGGAAATATCAGGCAAAACATTATGACCACATGTACAATTTAATACAATCCAACAGCTCAACGCCATGAATTCTGCATTTACTAAGTTGTAATTATTTACGGTTTAAGTTGTAACAATCAGAACTGTGATAATTCTACTACATGTGCATTACTAAGGTGATTGTGGACGGTGGAGTCGTACTGGATTAGGTTATGTTAAGTGGTGTCTCTAAGGTTTTGGCCTGTTTACATGAGAGGTTCAAAACATTAGGGACACACTAACATAATGTACTCCAGTACGACTCCACCGCCCACAATGACCTTAATTATGCTCGTGTAGTAGTTGTAGTATTGTATGTGTCCTGTTTATAACGTAATTCAATGCAAAAGCATGTAGGAACATTTAAACATTGATCATAAAATGTGCTCCTAAACTCTAATTTCCCACATCCTGGCTAAAATACACACATACACACAGAATCAGTCTGTGCTGTCATGTACCTCCAGTTGATTGGCAGCTATTTTAATAAATGTTTAGGAACCTTGTGACCACATTTCTCACTACATTCAGAATCTTTACAAACCAAATGTTAGGTTAGTGGAGAAACAAATCAGCAGCAGTAAAGTGATGATTTCATTACTACAAACGTTTCTATAAATGTATTCATTTATTGTACATTGATACTGAATAAATGTGACCATGTCAGTGTCAGCACATGTATACAAAAGAATGAAAGAAAGATTTCTGCTTGGGGTAACTCACACACAGCCTAATGTGAGCAGCAGTAAAACTCATATCAACAGTGCAGACAGTCTGACTCACTTTACACCATTTGATGAATAGAGCTGACTAAATGTGTCTGTCTGTTGTCCAGAATACTGTCATTGTAATGGGTGTGTTCACCTTGACCATCCTGGCTCCTTCTGGATGGATCCTGGCCCACCTGGAGGACTACAAGAACAAACAGTAAACTGGACATTTTAACTGTTTCATACCTGGCGCAGCCAGCTTCCTGTCTCCAGCGACAACCTGGGACCATCACCATTATGTTCTGCAGCGGGGATGGAGGAGAAGGAATATGGATCGAATTTTACCCTCGCTCTTCTACCTCTCCTTCTGCTTCAGTTCCCGGTTAAAATACTCAGATACTTTAAATGTGGTGTTGTACATCTTCCCTCATGAGGAGTATGTTACAAAATAAATTTTAAACACAATATTGCTGCCTGTGATCTTTATAGTTGTCTCCCATAGACGAGAGCTCAGAGTTTTCTGCTGACAGCAGGAGCATATAGGTTGGTGTATAGTGACCTCTAGTGCCTTATAAAACATATAGCCTGGGGCTGAAGCACTTCTCCATGGTTATAATTGAAATTCCCAGGTGCTTGTTGGACCGGCATACACCGGCAGTCTACAGTGCTCCATAATAAGCAAAAACATTACTAAATATGTATATATATTCTTACAACATTTCCTAATCGGTCAAAACAAATACTAATCATTATTAATGAAACTAACAAGTGCAGGAGAGGCGTTCAGGAACATCAGAAAGCCTGAAAAACACAAAACTCCTGCGGTGACCCAGTGCTAGCTTTGCTTTCAAACAGAGTGCTGATTGCTTTTGCCAGTCTGATGCATACATGACATGAATTAGACTCAAGCAAAGTTCGTAGTGGATCATGTAGGTTGGATCCAGACTGATGTAAACAAGAGTAAGGTATACTCGAGCAGCTAGAGTGTAGAGGGAGAGCATATGGGTCCAGTCTCCCTGATTCCAAGGAGAAAATGTTGGGCAAATGGTGACAAAATGTAGATGTGAAGTTGGCGGAAGGGCAGCAAAGAATAATTTATATTAAAGACCTTTATATTAAATGATTACAAAGATTTATATTAAAGCCTTTGTAATTCTAATTTGTGCTAAAACTTCATTTTTTATTTAACTGTATAACTATGTACTGTAAGTAGATCAAAGCAAAAAAGTATTAAATGAGAAAAAATTCAGAGCTGATAACAGTCTCACTTATAAAGACATTAAAAACTGCTGTAGGTATAAACTGTGCAACAACTAATTAAATATGAGTAAATAGAAGAATAGCTTTGGGCTTTTCACCTTGTTCACTGACCTCAGCATTTTCTTAAGAAAGCATGGGAGGACCTCCTGGTAGCTCATACTGTTAGTGCTTCTGTTTCTTTTTGCCATGGATGACGCTCCATCTCAGAACTGGCTCATACTTCTGTCTGTGCATGTGTAGGTTAGGTTCTAGGACTGATAATAATAGATTGAAGCTGTGAGCACATCTGACAAGCACAACAAGACAGAAGCTGATTATCATTTTATTTCAAAACTATATTAACATGTTTATAACAATAATCAATACAAGAAAACATGTTTTAATGGAATTTGTCAATACTGTCACCAGTGTGTCATCAGTGTGTCACCAGCGTCACAGAAACCTGATGGAGTTGATGAAAACAACAACCTGCCTCTGTCATCTATCTGAAGTCCCACAGTTCTGGTCCTATCATCAAACTGATGGTATTATAAGTGATACACTGTGTTGACAGTGTAAAGTTGTGACCATGTTTCAGACTACATGGATCATAAATACA
>OMLM01009396.1:0-20219 GCA_900302695.1 Helostoma temminkii
CTATTTGTAAGATAATTGAGATATATATATATATATATATATATATATATATATGTTTGCTAGTTTGGTCTCTGTCCAGCCACTGCCTATTACCTCTATAATGCCCTTGAGCAAGGACATGTAAAATAGAAAATACACTGGAGTGCTGCAGCAAATCGTACATAAATCAGTAAACCGTACGTAGTATTTGGTCATCGTCTTTCTCCTTCCTGTGTCTTTTGTTGATCTGTCGCTGCTCTCTGACTGACAGTCATTCTGAATGTACTATGAGAGTCTCCCTGCAGGCTCCCTGCTCAGCGGCCATCTGTAGAGGCCTCTGTGCCAGGCTCTGTATGCCAGAACACGGCCCCCATCCAACTCAATCTTCTACCCCAGCTGTCAGCTTTCCTTCCCCAACAAACCGCTCATTGTCACACAGGCCTTCATGCTAGCTCACTGCTCTTGCCCTGTGTAAACGAGGGGACTAGCAGTTAATTTGCGTCAGAAGCACGTGGGGGAGGTCTCCTATTAACCAGAGGACCCCTCTCACTCTGAATGTTAGTTTTCTCCCACAGTAGCTACTCTGTACTTTGTTGTGTGGCCGTGTATGTTTTTTTTGTGTGTGTGCTTGTATGTAGGGTATTAGGGTGGTGACTCCCAGTTTTCTCATAAGAAATAGGTTTTAAAAGAGGCTTTTATATAGTTTTGTGGGGATGGAAGTCTCTACTATTGGTGTGAATATGCTTTGAACAAAATGTGACTTGGATATCTAAGCTTGTGGTCAGGGTTGGACCAGTCAACCAGGGTCTAAAGCTGTCATTTATCCGACATGTACAGCTTCTTTATTCATGTAGTTCATGTTTAATCAGCCTGTGTATTCAAGAAGATGATTTGTAACAGACTGTAATGAGTGTCCTCTGTAATATAGTGAAGGGAAAATTTGTTTTTTTTAGCATCACAAAGACACTATGAACCTCTATAGAAGTGTAAACAGGATACAGGGCTCATAAACAATTAGACTTTTGCTTCACAAAAAAAAGTCTGGTTGATTGTAACGCCTCAGACTGAGACACTGTTGTAGACTTTTCAGGACACTCCTTTCATTCAAAGCATGGCACAGAATCGTACCTTTAGGCGGGGCACACCACACAGTTTTAGAGCCTGATTTAGATATGGGTGGCGTCACAGTAGTTCAAGGAAATTGTGCTGTCCAGCCGCAGCTTTGATCATTATGTAATCTTAATGTGTTAGCTACTGAATGATTCAAATCTCTCTTGTAGGTCCCAGGAGAACATTATAGTCTATCATGTACAGTTTTTATCGAGGGGAGTTGTTCTGCATTCCTCTGCTGTGCACTTCCATTGAAATCGTAGTACAAATTTTAGTAGGAAGAGGAGATACTAGCCACCTTCAGTTTGTACAGTATGTTAGTTGTAGCTAGCACTGCACTATTTTGGACAGAGAGTTCTGATCTTGTTTCTAAGACTTTGTTTTGTGTCATAGTCCCAAGTTCTTTCACCACACCTGGGACCAATTTGACCTTCACTTTCCACATCCTCTGTAGTTCCTCAGACCCTGGTACTCCTCCAGGTGCTTCTGTTGATCTGGTGCTTAGTGCCTATTTCTGTGTTGCTATAATCAGTGACTCAATTCTGTTTGTTAGTCTAGCCTTTTCCCACCACCGGTAGGTTTTCCCAATTTCTGACACTTATCTGTACATCCCATGCAGGGCCTTTTCTGCCACTGTACTCTCTCTGGGCTCTTTTCTGTTGCTGCATCAGACATTCTCTCAGCAACTTGTCTCTGGGTGCCATCTTGCTGGCGTACATTTGGATACTAAGGCTTTCATTCAGTACAATCACCTTGACACTTACCAGGTCCTATCCTCCCTCTTTTAGGCTGGTGTACAGTTTCTGTGTTTTGGGCTTGGGGTGGAAGTTATGCATTGTTAGGATGTCTTGGTCTTCACATTATCATAGCAAATTCACTGTGCTGGCAGGGTAGCTGATGACTGGCAGGACAAACGTGTTGGTGACTTGGATCTTGTCCTTTTGTTTTGCTTAGTGGCTGTGTACCTAGTTCACTGATGTAGGTAAATATTCAAAAAGCCACAGAGATCCAACCTGTCTGTGTGTGTTTCTCCATGTCCCCCTTCCTTTTCTTTTTTACACTTGTTTTACCTGCATAACAGGTTAATGACTTGTGGTGCAAATTGTGGATCTTTTTGACACTCAGTCTCTTTTAGGTTCTTTAGCAACATAATTATAGATATATTTCCATCCACTCTAAATACCACATACATTTATTTTGGTGTTTTACACAAGTGGCATTAAAAAAAAGTAGTTGAAAAAGGTTGAAAAGGAAAAATGTCAGTGCCATACCACCAGTAAAGATACAAAATGAATGCATATGAAAGGTAGTCACCTTTGGTCCCATGCCAGATTAAGGTGATGATAGCACCCGTTTAAAAAAGCAACAAATGCAGTTGTTTGTTTATCCTCACTTACTGATTTTGGTTGGTTATAGTCAGC
The DNA here is from genome assembly GCA_900302695.1 of Helostoma temminkii. Lineage (NCBI taxonomy): Eukaryota > Metazoa > Chordata > Actinopteri > Anabantiformes > Helostomatidae > Helostoma > Helostoma temminkii. The sequence continues at coordinate 2,511 of OMLM01009396.1, forward strand.
CTGATTATAAGATGAGAGTGTGCACAGTGCAGAGTCATTGTTTTCCCCCATTCAGTCCTGTCATTCCAGTGCAACCTGTTATCAGTGACTTCTGGTCTTTATCTAAGGTCTCATTACCTACAGTATGTGTAATATCTATTGTAAGCTCTATAAATGGTGTTTTTGTGGCTGTAAAAGCAAGCTCTACACAATATAAGATAAACTCCCTGTTCTCTCCCCCCAGCTGAGCAGCATCAGCAAAGCTATCAACTCCACTGAGACGCCTGTGAAGGAGAAACATGCTCGACGTATCCTTCTAAAAAACTGTTCTGAACTGTCATCAAAGTTTTATGTTTTGTTTGCACATGTAAGATATAAAGTGTGAGGTTATTATGATCATAAAAGGTTGCGAACAATTAATGTCTCTCATAATAAAAGAGAGACACAATGTTCTGACGATGTCTCCATTGATGTACAAATCTTTCACAGCATAATTGACTGCACTAACATAATAAAGCATTTTGGGAAACTGCTTGCTTGTTTAGATTCACAAGTAGATTATATTTCAGAAGTGTCAACCAGTGTGGTAGGATCAAAAACTTGTGATATAAAATAATTTATATGTATTCTTATACACCAAAATAAAACTTGAATAAATTACCTTATTGTTAAATGGATGTATATTATTGCATGGAAACATAACAAGGCATATACTGTATGTTACTGCATTAGGAATGGTCAGTAGTCCTGTGCTTCCTTAACAACAATGACAGGAATCATCTTAGGGACTCACAGGGAGAAGGGAGCCTACACCTTCTGGTCCTATGCTCTAGGCTTCCCTCTGGCCAGCAGCTCTATCCTCAGCTGGAAGTTCTGCCATGTACTGCACAAAATCCTTCGAGATGGACACAAAAATGTAAGTCCCCCTCTCTTACTGCCTATTATGGAGTGATAAAGCCTAGAAGACCCAGCGTGTACAACAGTTGTTTTAATCTATACATCATGGGGTCTGTCCTAAATGCAAAATAAAGTGAGAAAGGGGTTTTCAGAAAATATGAGTGAATGTTTAATGGAATTTAAGTCACGCTTTAGCTTATCATCCCAGTGAAGCTGTCATTCCTTTATAGGTTCTACAAGACTGCATGAGGCATCATGGTTCTTTAGTTGAAATTGGGAGTCTATGGGTAGGTCTTGTATACATGCAGTTTAACCATACATTCAAACTTTATAAGACATTGTTACCGTTATTAATTTTTGTGCAGCATTAACGCTTCTCTGCTCCCTTGGTTATCAGGCCAACCTCCATGACAAATATGGACAGCTGGTGGGCCTGTACACCAGACTGCTCTGCACAAAAATGGAATTTCATGTGAAGGTAAGAGCTTCCTTTGTCATGTGTCACTGCATACGCTGTGATACCAAAATACATGTGTTGCATGATACAGCAAAATGTTAGGAATTCACATTGTGGGAACTGGCACTAATACACAAAAATGTGCCTCAATTCAGCATTCAGAAATCCCAACAAACCTGGAGGCCTCAGATGAGGTCCTGGAGCGCACTGCAGGAACAGACATTAATAATGTGTGAGTTTTTAATATCATAAATGTAACATTTATTAATGTCTATTTAGTCTTAAATTCTAATTTTCATCAATCATACACACTGCTGCTGTCACCCAAACTGCTGCAGCCCTGCTGTTTCACTTCACAGGGTCACATCAGCATTGTTTCTGTGTGGGGCCTCTTATGTGTCTAACAAAGATATCAATTTCTCTCCTTCAGGTTCCAGCTCACAGTGGAGGTGTTTGATTACATGGATACAGAGCTGAGGCTGGCCGAGACAGGTGAAACAAAAACTCCTCCCACCTTTCCCCCATCCTACTCTTCTAAAGAAGAGAAACCTGAGCTACAGGAGGGGGTTGCAGCCTGCTGACATTAACTATTTATGCACAAAAGCTTAGAGCATATCAAGAAAGGGTTATTGTTAGCAACTCTTGGCTTGTCGGTCACCACATAGACTTTAATCCCTTTTAAGAAGCAGTTACATTTAATGCTAGTTTTAACTTATCTTTATCTTATCTCTTGTTTTTTCCTATATTTGGTTTAACCGATGAGGAAATGCCTGCAATTAGAATACACAAACTTGATTTCCTTCAGTTTATCTCTAATGGTATGCTCCACCCTCCCAAGCCTGCAGGGTGGAGGCCCAGGATCACATCTCAGCACCATAAACAAATTTTGCAGCTGGGCTGTGACCAAAGTGTGCTTGTACTCTGTAGTTGTACTTGCATACTATGTGTTGTTCAATCTCAGATCTGTGTTAGGAGTCATTGGCAAAAAAAAACAAAACTATATGCTTGATATAATGTATACTTGATCAACAGTATATACTGTTGCACTTTATCCAGTCAGTGGAATCCATGCACAGCCTTCAATAGGATGATTTAGAAAACAAGTAACTGCCTGACAAAGGTAACATCTATAGAGATGTTTTAAAATGATGCCGCAGCTCCAGTGCCCAGCACAATATTTAGATGAATCACTTCAGAGATACTAACGTAGTGTATGCTCTCGTCTCTGGTCTCTCTCCTAGTGATTCGACAGCTCAACACGTCCATCGCCATCTCGAGTCTCACATCAGGGCAGTGTCGCCTGGCTCCACTCATTCAAGTTGTCCAAGACTGTAGTCAGCTCTACCACTTCACTGTTAAGCTGCTATTCAAGCTGCATGCCTGTAAGAACAGCTATTATAACATCATCATCAAAGGAAAATGTGTTACATGTTCTGTATAACAATAATAATTATTGCCTAATAAAAACAACTTTGGCTCTTTTCATGGATTTCAGGTCTCCCTGCTGACACCTTACAAGGACACCGTGAACGTTTTCATGACCAGTTCCACAGGTAGGCTGTTCAAGACCTCAGGCTACAAGTTAAAGACAGTGACTGCATCAAATTGGATTTTTTTTCTAAAAGGAAGCTGCAAACATAATCTTTTCTCACTCTGTCACCACAGCACTTTGAACAGATGTAAATGTTTTAAAAGTTTTTTTTTTTGTAAAAGTTTTTTGTGGCATGTCAGTTAGTGTCACACTTAGATGGGAGTGAGGGAAACTGCAACTTGTAATTGTTAGTAGTAGTTTATGTGTCATGTTTTGTGTCTTTTGCAGGTTAGTTTGACTTCTTTTCCTTTGTCCCACAGCCTCAAGACCTTCTTCAATAAAGCCAGAGATATGTTGTACTTCAAGAGACTTATCCAGATTCCCAGACTGCCTGATGTAAGAGCACAGTGTGATGGAGAGAGGTGGAATGACTTCAGTGCTGAGTCAGAGCCTCCATCTTCAATGACAAACTGCACCATAAACCCACTTTTGCCTGAATGTGTCTGTGAATGTTTAATCTATACCTACTACTCATTCTTTTCAGTCCCCACCTAACTTCCTGCATGCTGCCTCACTGGCCAAACATGTAAAACCAGTGGTGGTCATCCCTGACGAGTATGAACCAGACCAAGATGACGATGATGAACCTGAGCCGCTCATCGAGGTTAGCAATACGTCAACATCCAGCTTAGGGACACAGCCACAGGTATGGAACAGATATACACACATAAGTATGTGAGATTACCATGGTGCTGTTTATGCTTTTTGTTATGTTTGTTTATTTATTCTGCATCGTTTCATCAACAGCCTGACATCTTTGATCAGACATTTGGACCTCCAAATGGAGGCTTTGACGACAGGTGAGCTAGGGTTTTTATCACTGTCACTTGTGATTGGATTGTTTGGTTTCAGTGTGTTGTTTTTGCCAACTCACTGTGACAGTGGATTTTCTGTCTGTGAACAGAGATCTTCAGATTGAGAGCTTGAAGCAGGACCTGGAGTTGTTGAGAGCAGAGTTGGAGAGAGTGAAATCAGAAGTACGTACATTTGGGGCAACCTGTTGATTTTGTATTAGAATGTTTTCTCTGTGTGTATGTTCCTTTTCATATTGATACATAGACATATTATCTATGTGCGAAGGAATCTGAAAAATGTGTTGGGGAAGTTGCAAATACTGCTCCTGCATGTGGAATTTGGCAACTAGTCTGTGAGAGATTCCCACTTTTGTAATGTATTTATTCCTCTTCCAATCCATGAAGTAAAAACACTGGAGGATCAGATTAAAGCCCTGTATAAGTAGGTGGCGTAGAGTAGATGTTTTCTGAAATGTGGATTTCCCTTTTCTCTTCCTGAAGGCCCAGCGCTACATTACCCAGCTTAAATCCCAAATCAACAGTCTGGAGGCAGAGCTAGAAGAACAGCGTGCACAGAAGCAGCGTGCTCTTGTGGAAAATGAGCAGTTACGCATGGAGCTGGAGGCCACCCGTCGCCGAAATGCAGAACATGAGAACGTACAAACAACCTTTATTGAGGCAGAGAGTAAGATAACCTTTTAATTATCTAATTTTTATGCATGAATGTCGTCATGGACAAGTCAGTAAGATCACACGGATTTCTCTCTTTTCTGTGCAGAAAGAGCACAGGCCACTGAGCAACGGTACAATAAGCTGAAGGAGAAGCACACAGAGCTGGTGGCCAGCCATGCTGAACTACTTCGAAGGGTACAGACATACTGCAGACCAGTCCAGAGATCTTTAAATTAGATATCAGCACCTCACTGTTTGTGGTAACATAAAATGTGTTAATGTGCTGACAGAGTGCAGACACTGTGAAGATGCTCTCAGCAACCCAACAGACCCAGGAAGAAGTGGAGAGGACCAAACAGCAGCTGTCGTTTGAGGTTGACAGGATTAGACAGGAAGCTGAATTGAAGGTTTGTCTGTGTGTTATTTTGCTTTGCAGACATGTATATCCAGTGTAGATGTATGTGACTGGTGTTATTTTATTGTAGCTGGAAGAGCAGAAGTTTGAGGTGGAGAAGCTGAAGAGAGAGCTAGAGGAGAAGATGGCAGAAGTGATTCGCATGAAGGCAACTCTGCAGGGCAGCGAGAAGGTGAGCGTGCTCCTGTAGAGTCTTAATGTAGCAACAACCTTGATCATGTTATTTCACCATTGTTTAGGATTCAGAATGCTCATCAGTTCTGTGTATGGAGACTCAAGGGCCTTCACTCATTTCTGGATGGGCTTTCCCTCTGACTCTAACTGCCATCTGCCTCTTCTGGCTTCTTTCATTGCTGTCTCTTTTTGCCAGACATCAGAGCAATTGAAAAGCTCAATGACAGCTCTGCAGGCAGAGAAGGAGCGTGTGATGCGATCTGTGAGTGAAAAAGAGGCGGAGCTGTCCTCTCTGCGGCAAGCCTCACAGGTGCAGCAGTCGTCACTTCAGCAGGAGCGTGAGAGAAACAGCAGGGAGCTGGGAGAGCTGCAGGGCAAACTGCGGGAGAAGGTCAGTCAGGAGAGCAGAGCACAGCTTGGCAGTGTGAACAGCAGACTGGTCTGCACTCACTACATATTATTCAGCAGGATGTCAGGGCTGTTTCCTTAAGAAGAAGGACAGTCAAATTTTATTGTTGCAGATATTATACCTATATATTTTTAAAATATTGGGTTTTCTTGGGACTTCACGAGGGTGAAAGGACTAAGAGATAAAGTGCTATTGTGGTCTAAAGTGGAGGAACTTTAATGATTAATCAGGCTCAGTAGCACATTAACAAAGAACATAACTTTTTAAGTGCCTCATAACCTCAGCCTAAATTAAGTACTTAAGTACTGGAATAGTTAAAAAGAATGCATGCATTCTCATGCCATTTTGAGTAAAGATTTATTGAAGGAGACATAAGGATTTACATGGAGAAATGTACAAATCAAAGCTGTTTTCCCAGCTTTGTACTGTGCTGTCACTGCATAGAAACAAGACAAGCATTTATTTTGGCCAATTTAGTAACAATAAATAATGTTGTTGTTTTTGTTGTAACATGAGAGTGTAACACTGAGTGAAGTGAGTGTGATTATAAAAATATATTTTAAAAAAATCAAGCACCAGTTCTGTTAAGATATACCAGTATAGTTCTTTTGTCAGCATTAAAAGAAACATCTATGTCTTTTTTTGTGTGTATACGTGTAGACGAGTCAGGAGGAAAAGCTGAAGCAGAAGCTTCAGGAGGAGCAGTTTGTTTTGCTGCAGGGTGCTATCACAGAAGCTGAGAACATCATCCAAGATGCTGTTGCTAAGCTGGATGATCCCCTCCATGTACGCTGCACTAGCTCACCAGGTCAGACGCCTCCAATATTGCATCACAACAGTGATAAAGCAACAAGATAACGTATAAAATAGAAGCATTAAATGTGTAGAAAACCTAAATGGAGTATTACAAAGACCACGACCTTAGCTGTTTGACTGTATGCAATACATTGTATATCCTGAAAACATTTTTTTTAAATCTTCTGTTTGTCCTCCAAACACAGATTACCTTATAAGTCGGGCAGAGGCTGCACTGGGCTCCATTGACAAAGTGAAAAAGGGCCATGCAGATTATCTGAGTAACATGGGGGGTACGTTTTCCGTTTTCTCTGCTCCTGACTTGAGTTGATCTCAGTAACCCTGCGACACAGTGTGGTGGATTGGTTTACAGTCACAGGTGTTGTGTTTGTTAATGTGCTGTACTGCTATTTACTGTATGCTCCTGTAACCAGATGCTGGCGGGCTGCTAAGGGCTCTGACCCAGTTCTCCCACTTGGCTGCAGATACAATTATTAATGGCAGTGCCACTGCACACATGGCACCTACTGACCATGCAGACCGTAAGAAATATCTTATAATATTGCCTTGGCTCTGTAACTATTGTGTTCATATTAAGCACATCTCAGGTTTACATAATAACACATTCAGATTAAAATCTACAGAGGCAGCATTCACTGTGTGTCTGATGGTTGATTTCTGCTTTTCGACACTATGCAGGACTGACTGACAATTGCAGAGGTTGTGCCACTCAAAGTATTAAGTTTTTGAGCGACCTGAAATCCAAGACCACACTCCAGAGGGCAGACCCAGCCTCCATTCGCATAATCATTCAAAAGATCCTGCACTTAGGGCAGGTGAGGATAAACACATTTCTGTTTGGTTATTAATACAGTAAATATTCTCCGACTGGTTTAGAGCTATGGATACAGATAGATAGAAATATGCTGCTGCACATGAAGTTTCCCCTGTTAAAATGTGCCACAGACACAGTCGGCAGTAGCTAAATGTACGTTTGTTGAAACATTTTAAATGTTCCCATCACTAGGTTTGCTTCTGGGACACGGAGGGGAGGTATACGTACATTACCAAACAGAGATCCTCCGGTGATAATTTAGTCTCATTTTAATTTAAAGTAAAAATGAACTCTCAGTTTGAGCTACTTAATTTTGGTTTCCTTATTGACAGATAAAGAAATTAATAGCAAGCACACTAGTGCTAAGTGTAAATGTGTCAGTGTGTTTTTGCGGTACAGTGTTTGTATAGCAATATTATTTATATTATAATGAAATTTAATTTAATTTTGATAGTGTGACTCAGAACTCTTGTGAGTCTGCCAATTGTTTTGTTATTGGAGGTTGTACAGTAATCAGGTTGTATTATCAGTGATATAATCATGTAGGCCTTTGTCACTTTTCACCTGTGAAAACTCCTTTAAAGGATTATTTTCTTATATTTTTTGTATCGTGGCTGATCATTTTCCTACTCTTGATGTATACAGGAGCTGCGGCCAAAAGGCATGGACGTCCGCCAGGAAGAGCTGGGAGATCTGGTTGATAAAGAAATGGCTGCAACATCAGCAGCTATTGAGGAGGCAGTCCGCAGGATTGATGTAAATAATTCAAATAGTACTTTAAGATGTGTTAAATTTATGTATGAAAATGCTATATTTTTGTAGAGCTTATTTGTAGTAAGGGGTAAAATGTAGCTGATAAATGGTTTTTTTTTTTATTTAGGAAATGATGAATCAAGCACGAAAGGACACATCAGGAATTAAACTGGAGGTTAATGAAAGGTTGGCTCTTTTTCTTCTCGGTCATTGAAATAATACTAATAATAAGATATACATAATAAAAAACACATTAGAGTTGTAACCTTGCAGTTTTCGATTTTGCTTTTTGTGTGTCACATTTTCAACCATACCTTACTTTTCTATGATTATTCACTGATATTATCTGTAATATTATAGCTGTGTAAATGTTGTTTTAACTATACATTTCATTCTTTAACAGAATCCTCAACAGCTGCACAGACCTGATGAAGGTACAGTAGTTTCATGTCTTTCTTCTTATATATCCGTGTGCTCCAAGCTATCATAGACCCGACAATATGTATACAAATTTTTCATTAATGTCTTACTAAACTTGTTATTATCTTATATTCTTTTATCATCTATTTTTCTGCAGGCTATCCGCATGCTAGTTATAGCATCTACAGACCTGCAAAAGGAGATTGTTGAGGGTGGGAGGGTGAGTCACACTGTTCTAATTTTGAATCCAACAGCTTTTGTGTCTGAAGTCAGAGTGGGATGGTCTGTTCGGTTGAGGAAAAACAGCTAACAGTATTGTATTTGCTTGTAAAGGGTGCAGCTACCATTAAGGAGTTCTATGCCAGAAACTCTCGCTGGACCGAGGGACTCATCTCTGCTGCTAAGGCTGTAGGATGGGGCGCCACAGAGATGGTGTAAGTTGTCACCTGTACTGTAAATTTCAGTTTATATTCCTACATGTAGTACTAAACACAGTTGTTTGTACTTGTTACAGATAAGAGGGCTGCACAGTTTCATAAGCAAACAGCATATGGCCCCTTGGCTAATGTCCAATTCATGAGCTGAGCCTTGTGGAGATTTAATCTATTATCACTGCTAAAAAATAAGAGCTTACACAACAGACACTTTATTGCAGCCACACGTAACTCTTCCCAGGAGCACTCCTAGGATTTTGGAGTTGCTTCATACTAACATCAATTTGGCATGTTATGAATTATTTCCACCATGCTACAAAAAGTGAAATACATGTACTCACTAAGTGAAAGCAAACACCCCTGGTGATGGCCTCAAGTTTTTAATAGTAACAGTCATGAGTTTCATAGTAATTAAACGCATGATAAAAACATAATTACTAGTCATTTACTGATGTTCAAATCTTGTGTGTAGAAGATTAAATTACACAATAGCCATTAGCCAGTGAGCAGAGCTGCATCATTACAAATAATGTGAAATGTATTATATCCTTTTTTAAAATTATTTTATGCTTTTTCCTTTAAAACATAACTTGCACAAGAGACAAAGCATTTTAGATATGACTGTTCCCTTTGCTGTATCCACATGAACCATATCCATATTCATCTTACTGCAGTTGTAAGATGACATTAAACAATAATAAAGTGGTATTGTCTCCTTCTGTTTTGTCACAGAGAATCTGCTGATAAAGTGGTGCTGCACACGGGCAAATACGAGGAATTGATTGTCTGCTCTCATGAGATTGCTGCTAGCACAGCGCAGCTGGTCGCAGCCTCAAAGGTATAATGGTTAATTAAAAAAACAAAACAAACAATGGTGACCACCTCTGAGACAGCACTGTGGTCATTGTATAAATATAGTGTGTCTTCTCATTGCAAAAGTGTGAACATTACTTTTTACTCTCTTGGAAGGTGGGAGTGCCATTGAAAACATTTGAGTGGTGACTTGAGGGATCAAATTAAGCAGATTGTATTTAATTAACAGCAGAAACGTATTTTTTATCTTGTTCAGTAAACTAAAATAGCACATGACCTGTCTAATTGGTCCCTGTGAGTGGTTTGTTGGTGTGGTGTGATTTAAGTGCTCTCTTCTGCCATCAGGTTAAGGCACACCGCGACAGTAAGAAGCTGTCAGCTCTTCAGCAGGCATCTCGAAAGGTGAATGAAATGGCAGCTAATGTGGTGGCCTCAACAAAGACGGGCCAGGAGCACCTGGAGGACAAAGGTTTGTCCAGTTTGATTTGCCTACTTTACCATCACAAATATCTGTAACCATCTATAATTTGAATAATTCTGTTTTATCCAAACACATTTTATGCAGATACCATGGACTTCTCTGGGATGTCCCTCATCAAACTGAGAAAAGAAGAAATGGAGTCACAGGTAAGCTACAGTATGTCATGGGTCTCTGAGGAGAACAGAGTAATGTGTCTTTTGAGTTAGATTATATTAAACTCTCAAATGCAAGGCTATAAAAAGATAGAGGTCATATTGTATTTGTGTGATCTGTTTGTTGAAATTAAGTTTCAAAAGACACATTTTTGCAAGACAGTTTCTAAGTCTTATAGAGTTGACCAAGAAGGTTAACATCTTACGCAATAAGTAAATTATAAAACAGTTTGGCACCAAGGCATGCATAGGTGAAAGACTAACATTATGTTGAAATGATGTGGCTTTCCTATTTTTCCTATTTCTTCACATACTGCCAGCTGTGTTGACTGTATAAACTCAGCTGTTTAATTCCTGTCCCTCAGGTTAAAGTGCTAGAATTAGAAAGTCAGTTGGAGAATGAGCGACTGCGTTTGGGCGAGCTAAGGAAGAAGCACTACGATTTGGCTGGAGTTCCTCTAAGCGAGACTTCTGAGGGAAATGACGAAACCTCCTTGCAGACCAATGCTTTCTCTTCACCCAAACCCACCAAGCCTGCTCTCATGAAGAAACCTGCGCTGGCCCAGAAACCAAACATCCCACACAAAACTACAGTAAGAAGACAGTGAAGAAAAGGCTATGTGCAGTACTGTATGTGACATAAGACACAACAGTTGGTAAATCTTGTTTTATTTTTTCTCTTTTCTTCTGTGTCTTGCAGTTTAAATAAGGCCTCATCGAAGAGGAAAATACTTCACTAATGGATGTTCAGATTGGCCAGAGACAGATCAACTTTTTGTGAACATATGGTCCCAATAAGTGTCATGCTGACAATCCTCTGCCTCATCCTGCATCTCATAGTCGTTTTTTCATCTTTTCTTTCTGTTTTTTCATCTTTTCTTTTCTGCCAAACTGGACCACAGGCCTGTTTTTTTTATTTGTTTGTTTCATTTGCCCTTGATAAGACACTGTTTTCACTCATCTTTTTAAGACACACACAGACATTCAAGGCCTAACATGATCACATTTAGAAAAAACTTTATACCTTTATGCTGTGTGAAAGTATTTTTTCTGCATAGCAAAAATGTTACTACTAATGCTTTTAGTGTACAAATCTTGAAAATAATACACAAATCAACACTATTTTACTTGTCAGTAGTTTTGATCACAGTCTGCACAATGTTTTGCACATCATTTTGGACATTCATTACACACAGAGCACATCTTCTAATGTATCCTATATGTAATTTATGCTGTTTTGGGTCAGAAAAAACTGGGGAATCAGGCTATGTGTGTCAGTGTTGCTGAAAACTTGTTACATACCTCTAGGTTTGCCTTCACAATGGACAGTGGTCCTCTTATGTGCAAAGCAGCTTTCTTTCTTAACAGTACAAGATTGCCTCAGAGGCCTTACTGAACCTTGAACTTACTGCATTAATAATCCTGTAAAGACATACTGTCTGTGTAGTAATGTGCAGCTAGCACCAAGTATAATCCATATCCACTCATCTCTTGAATGTCCCGTTCTTAGAAGAGAACCTGGTCATGATGTTAAAACGTATATAGACATAATGCTTGCACACAAATATTGGATGTCGGTGTTCTTAATCATCAAATGTTTCTTTTAGGCTTAATACAAAGATTTAGGGTTAATTAATGTACAATATGAAATATTAAAGTTCTCTTTCCCTTTGGGAGCTTTTCTTACAGGGTCTTAAAATGCATCTTTTTATGTTCTATCCACTCCTCTGTACAAAATGTCTTTATACAGTCAGATCTATTAATATATTTTAGTAAAGATGATGGTGGTAAATGTTAACAAAACAAATGAACAATAAATAAATGTTTCATTTAATGTCTCATTGTGTAACTTCATCTTGTTCAGAATATACAAGGCTTTTTAAGTTTAAATCACACAAACCTTTTTCAAGAAAAAAAATTAAATAAATAGCTGTTTTTCCCCAAACAGTCGTGTACATCCTGTACTGTACATGTACTGTTATCAATGGTTAAAGCTATATCATCTGTCAGGTAGACAGAGAAGGTGTGTTAAAATTAAAACGGATGAAAATGAATATGCCTATAGAAAACGTGAAGAAATAGCTGCAAGTTGTGTTAATACACTGGTAACATTGTGTTAGATTTTTAGACAAAAGGCATTTCATTTATAGGCTAATTTACTTAAAGTACAGTGTGATATTTTAAAAGCCTGATGATGACATGCGCAGTAAGACTTCGACTCAACGTGGAGGGAGGGATGTTGCGTTCAAAGTGATTGCAAAGATAAATATTTCTTCAAGCCGTATTTCGAACACCAGTGAATGTGATGGTAAAAACAATATATTATTAATATCAGACATCCAAACTAGCCATCAACCACCCAAACAACAAACAAAGCTTTATTTATATATTTATGACATTAACATGTCTTCGAGTGCGCTTTACCACGGCTGAAATCGAGATGTACGAGTTTTCGCGGGAACCTTGAACACAGCACAGCGGTGCGGACGTTAAACTGTCAACAAAGTGAAACAAGTCAACTGCATGTTGACACACTTCGGCTAGCTTTTTAAAACTTGATAATTCACTTGCTTAACTTACATGTTTACACGTTTACTCGGAGTGTCCGAAGAAACAGAGACATGCTGAATATTGGAGATGTAAATAAAGAGGAATGATATGGAAACTTTGGCAATGACAGCGCTGGAGAGACCCGCGGCCGAGCTGACGGTTATGGATGTGTACGACATCGCTGCGGTGCTCGGACAGGAGTTTGAGCGGGTCATCGACAGGTTTGGGTGCGAGGCTTTAGTTGGGGTAGTACCCAAGGTGGTGCGGGTCCTGGAGCTGCTGGAGGCACTGGTGAGCCGCGGAACCACCGAACATGAGGTAGATGAGTTGCGGAGGGAGCTTGACAGGTTGCGACAGGAGCGGAGCGACCGATCTGAGCAGGAAAAGAAGCACCAGAAGGTCTGTGGTCTGCTGTTGACCTTTCTATGCCCTCATGCTCATGCAGTTAACTAACAAAAATCAAATAGCCTGTGCAGACACTTGACCATAAGAGTGTTTTCCTTTTTTTTCGTCTTGTGTGCTCAGGAGCTGGAGATGTTGGAGGACGTTTGGAGAGGAGAAGTGCAGGACCTGCTCTCTCAAATCACTCAGCTTCAGGCAGAAAACAAGAGGTTGTTGGTGAGCGTGTCTCTCACAGAGTCCTCTGTCAGAGAGGAAGAGCTGCAGAAACAGGAGGGTGGGTTGTCTGAATCAACAGCTCTTTACCAGGGTACAATTCAGATTATGTTTTTGTCACAACAGAAGTCATGTCAAGACATTTTACAATGCAAGATCATAGATTATAACAATACAACTATAGAATAATACAAGAAAACCCAGCAAAACCCATTAGGGCGAGCACTAGACGACAATGAAGAGGAAAAACTCCCTTTAATGGGAGAAACATCCAGCAGAAGCAGGCTCAAGGTGGGCGGCCATCTGCCTCCACCTGTGGGTGAGTGGTAATCAGAGAGCAGCAGACACAAGGCTGGGCAGGTTGGTAGGGCCAGTAACTGTGCTGAGTTGAGTTCTGGGAAGTTTCAACATAATATACGGAATGAGAAGTAGCTTTTTTACATGTTTATTTATGTTTAAATGCTGTTCGCGACAGGCAGGTGACTCAGTTTCCGTGGCTTCATGTTATCCATAAAAATTAATTCCACACCATGACAGGTACAGATGGTAAATTTAGGACAAGGAGGGCTTTCACATTAGATCACTTTGTCACTGCAGATACCCTGAGCTGAGGCATCAGAACATGTGTCTGGTGATTATAGTACAAACTGAGTGAAGTGTCGAGTTGATATCTGTGAATTTCTATGAATTATTATCTCAAAGAGCAATGCATTTTCAGCCAGGCTTCAAGACACTGATCACAGGAATGTATCAGTGTCCATGAACAAAACAGTTTGTTGTGGTCATTAATTACAACACACTGTGGTCTGGAGTCTGTGACCTTTTACATGTCTTGCTATGCATGTGGTATTGTACTGTACAGTGTCTTGCAATAACTCTGGATACTAAATTAGATTGGTCTTGGCAGAGAGTCCCTGTACAGCTCTTATATGTGTTCCATATGTGTACTCAGCACAGATTTGTGTTGTGCTGATTAACCATGTGCTTTATGTGACACGTTTACTCCGTGCAGCCAAGTGAGATTGTGCACTATGTGCTGCACGCTTGTATACTGACATGAGAAGTGAAGCTGTGAAGAGAGGCAGTCAGGAGATTGTAAAGGAGACTATTTTAGAAGCAGACCAAAATATAGCTCTTGTGTGAAACTATGCATGGTGGCTTCAGCTTACTTACTATCAGTGCACAGCACACACCACTCATAAATAACTACTTTGAGTTCTTCTCAAACAATGGATGTTTTTGAATTGGTTAATTTAATGTACCAAAAAAGTTGCTGTGTTGGAACATTTGTAAATTGATGTTTAATTGTAAGGATGACTGCAATTTATACTAACAGGCTGGTAATAGAAAAATAAACTGATATACTGTCAGATTGAATGATATGATAATACACGTCCTGCTTTAAGATTGAACTGATGTTGCTTGTCTGAACCTACAGGTATGTCAGAGAAAGAAAAACAGGTGATGAAGAAGCTGAAAGAACTGGTAGATAAGCAGAAGGATGAAATCCGGGCAAAAGAACATGAGCTGACACTAAGAAGAGACGATATTGAAGCGGTGAGAATTTAGACTGCATTACAAACACTGGCACATGACATATTGTTACAATCTTCTATCTTTGAGTCATAAAATAAATTCCTTCAATTATAGCTCCAGATGCAGCAGCTGTGGCTGATGAGGCTCAACCAGGACCTTCGTCACAGGATAGGTGTGATGGAAGCACAGGGCAAGGCTCTGATCCAGCAGAGGGCTGAGCTGGAGGCTGCAGCACAGGCACGGCAGCAGGAGCTAGGGAATCTGCAGGTGGAGGTCACAAAGCTGAAAAAGGAGCTCAGAGAATGGGAACTAGAAAGAGAGGTCACAGAGATAGAGAAGCTCTGTCTTACAAGATCTGGAATAACATTACAATCCTCACTACAGACGGTAAGAAAAATGACTTATCTTTAGCAGACTGTAAACCATGAATAGAATTAGGTTAAAAATACAGTGTTCTGGTTGTTAGTGAGTGGCTGTTTTGTCACAAAACCAGTCCTCAGCAGCGGTGCCATCTAACTCCATCAAACCAAACTCAGTGTGGGTGGAGTGCAGAGAGGATCCTGGCTTCCTGGCGAACTGCGACAAGAGTCCTTCCCTTCCTCCAACATCAGTGAATGGAGAAAATAACCAGGGAGAGGGTGAAGGAGAGAAAGACACAACATCTTTGTTACTGGTACCAACTGTTTAAACTGTCCCATTTACTCAGTCTTAGTGTGGCTGTAGCAGAGGTGTCTGTAAGGCTATTTACACTGAAAACAAAGCCTTATACCGCTGTTGCTGTATTGTGATGTGGGCCACATGACAATTTTTTCAAGGCTCTCTGACATGGGTCATACTTTCATACTTACACAGAATTATTTGTTTTGAAATCTACTTTATTTACATCAGCTTGCTCAGTTATCTGTGTTTATTGCTTCTATGACGTTTATTGTCTTTTATGCTGCACTACTGTTAACTCCTGATATGAGTAACTAGAGCTGCTCTGCAGTTGACAGGTGTGTATGTCGCTTTATCTCTCATGCTTGCTAAGTGCATGCGCGCCCTCATTGACTGTAAATGAGCAACACAGTGACCTGCTCATAAAAAGATTACTTTTCACCACCACAGAGGACCTGAGAGTTGAGTCATGGCATCTGCACTCTTTGTGTTAGGTTGAAACGTTTGATAGTGCCTATCACAATCTTTTTGCATAAGAGAAAAAATGCTGGATATGTGTTTTGCCTCGTAGATATCAAATGAGAAAGAGCCAGAGGAGGAGACAGACAGCCTGGACCAGGACTCAGACAAACCTCGCTTCACCCTGCAGGAGTTGCGGGACGTCCTGCAGGAGCGAAATGAACTCAAGGCCGAAGTGTTCATGCTGCAGGAGGAGCTGGCGTATTACAAAAGGTCTGTTTTTACTAACAAAGTTGTTGTTGATTTGATTGAATTTCATAAAACACTGATGCAGTGATAATCACCTAAAGCTTTACCTCATCCACATTCCTCAGTGAGGAGTTTGAGGATGATGTCAGCTCCATTGTTTGTACCCCATCTCCTCCACCGTGCTCCAATACCACAGATCAGCCCGAATCAGGAATAAGACGATTGTGAGTAACAAGTTTGACACAACGTTTCCTCCATACACCAAGTTTGTCAAGAGGGCGAGCATTTCAGCACCCTGTGACCCCTCAGTGTAATTTATCATCATACTTATTTACAGGAATCAAAGCAGGTATCACATTTTCATACGGTGTGAGTCAGCAGTAATTGTCACTGTGGTTCACTGAGGATCATGACAATGATTCTGAACCTTTTTGTGTTTTCTATCTGTATTTCTCTTTTAAATATATTCTGCTGAGTCACCACTCCCTCGTGTCATTTTTCTCTCTGGACAGGATCTTCACTGCCATAATGCCAATGGTGGCAGCTGGTTTGCTGGCAGATGATCCCACGTTGTTGCCAATCAGAAGACTTGTTTCTTTTGTATGATCTTGAATTTGGATTTATAGAGTTAAAGTTTATAGTTTTTATACGATTGCTCTTATGTTTTCCCACACCATGTGAACAACAGTTGCTCTGAAGACAGCATGCCAACAGACATGTTTACAAGAATTTCTTTAGTGGCCGCACATCTTAAACTAAATCTGTGTGGTGTTTATACACTTTAATCTGTGATGAATGAACAATTGTTGTTCATATATATGTACATATTCATATTTGTTTATATTCAACTTCCATAGTTCATTTTGGAAGTATTTTAGCTATCTTAGTGAAAATTAACCTAAGTGGTAAGAAGTGAGACGTCTGGATATGGTTACTCTTCATACAAAGTTACAACCTGTCAATGCTTTATTTAATATTTATCAGTTATGCTGCACATACAGCTGTAATATCTCAAGCATGGGCATCCACTGTTCTCTGTACACTGTGTTATGCTAAACCACAAATGGCATCGCTACACTACAGCAATAATGTGTTAGCTTTCCTCTATAACAAATACTGCCTGTAATATGGAGATTTCTTTAGCTGCTTCTGAATAATGGCATCATGTTGCAGAAATGGGTTAAAGTGCCGTAAGAACCATAACCATGAAGGTAATAGGATAGCTCGTGTGAGAGGTTGCTGATGGCAAATTTTAGTCTGGTTTTAACTGTGCAATGAATGACACAAATGATCAGCGTTTCTATTTTCCGCCAAAAGACTATGAGATCATGTGTTTAGTCCTAGCATCAAGTTATGTAAATTGTTGAAAAGATTGTTACTGTGCATTTGCAGCACTACATCTTGGTATTTTGTGGTTTACGTCAATAAAATACCACAATAAATATATTCCAGCAATAATTAATACTGTAAAAACAATATACATTAGGTTACATCTGTAAAAGTGTTCCTTCAGAATGAAGTAATAAAGTCTTATTTTTATTATTTTTTATTGTTATTGTTTCACTGTCCAGT